>CM039305.1:99903498-100093498 GCA_022316695.1 Camellia oleifera | reverse complement strand
ATTTCAATTAAAAATTCAAGTAATTTTATTGTTGTACAGGAGAGTGATCAGGAATTTCATTTTTACTATTAATTTTGGTACATAAAAATTTTTCGCAAGGGGGTATTTGTAATTTTCAAAACTATAGGAGGCAATTCGTATTTTAACTTAAATCTCAAGGGGTGGATTTGTAATTTAGCATAAATAAAAGTAATAGTTTAAGGACGAAACACAAAGAGTGGCAATAGTTTCAAGAAACACTTTTTTGAGCATCACCAAAGAATTTTATTAAAAAAGAAGAATGAGAGAAGACAAAAAGCCCTCAAACAAATAGAGAAAGAGAAGGCAGAACAGTCAAAACAAATAACGTTGAACTCCTAGCACTAGAGATGGCAAGCAGCAGCCCAATTCCTAGAAATCAAGAAAATAAAACTCCTTCAAGAGGAGGAGAAGCAAATGCCCAAAATGAAGCCAAATATCCCGCCCTATTTCACAAAGCCTCCTCATCTAATTCCTTGCCATCAAAGATTTGTGCATTTCTCTCCAACCAGATAGTCCAAGAAATAGCAAACACAATACAGGACCACATTGTTTTGGCTCTCTTGTTGCTGCCAAATCCATTGAACCTAACATGAAGCATATGAATGCAGTCCCGCGGAGCAAGCCACTGAACATCACATAGGCCAAACAAACGCTGCCATAAAGCAAAAGCCACCGGGTAGTGCAAAAATAGATGATCCGCCAATTCCGAGTTCCTCTTACACATCACACCGTTGAAGACAAAGAAAGTGATTGGGCCTTCTCCTTTGGAAAAGGTTATTGGTTGTGACACCCTTCTAAGCTGAGGACCATATGAAAAACTTCACTTTATGAGGAACAACCGCTGTCCAAATTTTCTTATGAAGAGTAAGCAAAGGGATCATCAATGAGTTTATCGAACAGAGATTTACAAGAGAAGACCCCCGAAGAATTAATATTCCAAACCCTACTATCACAAGAGGAAGAAAGAAAAACCCCATCAATCAATGACAACAAAGAAGCCAACTCACCAGCCTCCCTATCATTTAAATTCTTACTAAAACCAAGATTCCAAGAAATGGGTGCCACATTAGAACATGCCACCGACACTATTGAAACATCCCGAGTATGAACCAATCTGTAAAGGAGTCAAAAAGCTGTATCGAACAAGGAATCTCCTAACCAAACATCCTCCCAAAATCAGATACTCACCCCATTCCCCACTTTCAATGATAGGAAATTGGACACTTGTGGATACAAACGAGTGATCGACTTCCAAGGAGAACAACAATTGCCTCTAGTAACCACATTAGAATATCTACCATTGGCTTGAACTTCATACTTGCTTTTAATGATAGAATACCATAGCGACCCGCTTTCAACAGGAAATCTCCATAACCACTTACTCAAGAGGGCAATGTTCTTGGTAACAATGTTTCCTATAGAAAGAACCCCTTTATCCCTAGGAAGAGAAACAACCTCTCACTTAACTCGATAATCCCTTTTACCCTCATCACACCCTTCCCAAAGAAAATCTCTCATCAATTTCTCAATTTTCCTCGCAATGTTGACCGGAATTTTGAACAAGGATAAGAAGTAAATAGGAACATAACCCAACAAGGACTGTACCAAAGTATACCCCCCCTATAGATAATAAAGCTCACTTCCAACCCTCCAATCTTTTCCCAATTTTGACAAATACAAGCTCCCAAAAAGATGCCGATCTAGGATCTCCTCCCAATGGAAGCCCAAATATTGAGAGGAAACTACTCAATAGGACATCCCAGCATATCCGCCATCCTTTGCACATAGGTAGACTCCAAATTAATACCCACAACACTACTCTTACTAAGATTGACCTTGAGCACCGACACAATTTCAAAGATTCTCAAAAGCATTAGCAAATTGCCAACCCTGCCCTCCATTGATGAAAAAAAAGATAGTGTCATCCACAAACTGTAAATGGGTGACACCAATCCTATCCCTACCTACCACAAATCGCTCGATAGCATCCTTTTCTTTAGCTAGATCGATGATTCTACCCAACACATCAACTACTAAAATAAACAAAAATGGTGACATTGCATGACGACATTCACAATGACCTAAAAGAATTCCCAGGCTTACCATTCACAATGACCGACATATTGCATGACGACACACACTCCCAAATCCACCTCCTCCACCTAGACCCAAAGCCTTTCCTTTCCAACACAAAATCGAAGAGCCCCAATCCACATGATCATATGCTTTCTCGAAATCCACCTTAAAAACAACGCTCTTTTTATGCAATCCCCTATACTCCTCAACTAAGAAACACGGACGCGAATACGGATGTAGACACGGACACAAACACAGACACAGACACGGGACATGGCGATTTCCAAAAAATGAGGACACAAACACGGCAGGGACACAACAATAAAATATGTTTTCATATATTTTTATTTGCTATCTACATTAATATTACATCCACAAACAATCAATATTAACAAAAACTAACTCTAATTCTAATTCTATATTTTTTTATACCAAAAAAAAACACTTTTAAATTAACACATCTTTTTTTATAGATGACCTATTAAGTATTTAAATCTAAGAAAAAAAATAATAAGCATTTAACATTCATCAAAAGTACTAAATAAAATGGAAAAAAAAGATAACTTGGCATGTCCCTAGTGTATCCCCTGAAAATAAATTAATTAAATAAGGGAACACACCATGCGGTGTGTCCCATACGTGTCTCTGTCGTGTCCGTGTGTCCCCGAAATGTCAACAATCTCATTGGCCACTAGGACCAAATACGGGATTTGCCGTCCATGCACGAAGGCCCCTTGTGACGGAGAAATGATTTCCCCAAGGACAGCCCTAATTCTTTTGGAGAGCACCTTTTCAAAAATTTTGTAAAGTGATGTAACCAAACTAATGGGCCTGAAATCTCCAATCTTGACCGACTTCTCTTTCTTGGGAATGAGACAAATGAAGGATGCATTGGTGCATAAGTTAACCTCCCCACTCTCAAAAAACTCACCAAACACTTTCACAAGATCCCCTTTCACGATCTCCCAACAGTCTTGATACACTTGCCATTGAGAAACCATCCGGGCCTAGAGCCTTATCTCTCTCGCATTCAAACACGACCTATTGGATAGGCACCGAACATTCTTCAAAGGGTCTCTTGAGCCAATTGGCTTTCAAGGTATCCACAGGAGCCCAAAATATACCTTCGATCCCTAGACGGTCCACTCCTCCATCAGAATAGAGAATCGAGTAAAAATTGAAAATCTCATTAATGATTTGCTCCTCCTTATTCACCACCAATCCTTGCCCAATTTCCAAATTTTTAATGAAATTCTTCTTCCTTTTCCCCGACACAACCGTATGAAAAAATCTTGAATTGATATCACCCTCTTTTGCCCATTTCAACTTAGCTCTGTCCCCAAAAAATTTACTCCCTAAAATCAAGCTCTTCCAAGTTTAATTTGAGCAATGATCTCTCATCTCTTGAAGTCCTAAATAAACACTCCCCAGACTCCTTTGCATCCAAATCTTCAATACCCCGAACTAACTCTGCTTTCAACTCATTTAGATCACCAAAAACTTCACGCTTCCAAACCTTTAAACTCTCCTTGACCCTCTCAACTTTCGCATAAAACCCATGGACTTCCATTCTCCCACCACTCCTTGAAATAAGCTTTAAAAGAGCGATTTTCCAGCCATACGCTCTCGAATATGAAGGGGGTTGGACCCCATTTGAAGGGACAACTCTCAAAAATCACCAGGCAATGGTCCAAAACAACTCTTGGCGCTACCTCTTGCCGTAAATTAGGAAACAACTCCTCCCAACCCAAAGTATGATGAAATCTATCTAACCTACAACAAACACGATTCTCTTGAAGATTAGACCAAGTAAACCGAGCATTACTCAAGGATAGATCAATCAACTCACACTCTTATAAAGGAATCGAAATCCCACATACTTCTATTTGTGGAAACCCCATTGAGCTTTTCTGAAATCAGCCTAACCAAACAGCCTCCTCAATATATATTATACATATATATATATATATATGTTGCAATACATGTTGTAGAAGCTAAATAGACATGCTTAGAATCAAAACCACAACTGGGAGAGCTTCTGCATATGCTCATATGCATTATGCCAAGTAATAGGTAGGAGGAATAAATAGTTGATTGTTCTTACAAAAAGCTCAAAAGATGTATCAAAGCAAATTATGGGTGAACAAAAGCTGAAGAAAAAAAATTATTCACCCAAAAAAAAAAAAAAAAAACTGATAAAAAATTAGAAGGTAGCATCACTAAGGAGCAAAAAATTACCTCCCAGTCTGTACAAATAGGAAGAATACGCTTCAAGTTACTACATTGGGCTGCATATACTGCTGTTTCATATTTCCCACCATCTTGCTCTGCAATTCTCTTCAATATAAGAAGGCATAGAAGAAAGAAAATCACTCAATTGATCGACCATTTTTTAATGGAGATACGGCAGCATCTTATTAAGCTACGAATATTGAGAATCTCCAAACAACAAGAGCAGAAAACAATTTACAATAACATCAATTGTCTACCAATCTTACAAGAGAAAGTGAACAAGATTTGATTTATCAATCAATGGGAGTTGTTGAAGAGAAAACTTAGAGCCACAAAATATTGAGAAAAAGGGAGCACAAGGAATTTGTGTGCGACATTTATAGAAATCATTGTAACTGCATAAGAAAGTTTGTTCACAGAAAGTACTTTGATTAAATATTTTTCCCCGTACCTCTGATACACAATAGGTAGCCCATTTCCAAAGGCGCCATTGGTGACCAATGCCACTTTCAAGTTCAATAGCTTGCAGAGTTCTATTCTTTCCATTTTTTACCAGGGCTTCAACTGATGGACATAGGTCCAACCCTCCAAGTGGGCATAGTGCCTGTTTGGCAGAAATTATTTACAGCTTATTTCAGCTTTCAGCTTAATTTAAGCTATTTTGATGTGTTTGGTTTAGCTTATAGCTTATAGCTTATAGCTTTGTGGAAGTCAGAAATCAGCTTATTCTTTGAGTGGGGCAGGAGATGCTTTAAGAATAAGCTGGAAATCAACTTAAGCTGAAAGTTATAAGCTATAAGCTGTTTAGGCATAAGCTATAAGCACTTTCCCACAGCTCTACCAAACAGGGCTATAGAGTTGCAGCTCTCCATAGCTGTCCAAAGGGAATTTAATATCACAATGGGACTGGAAGTTTACAACCTCAAAAATATTTTGCATACCTGTCCAGCAGACCGGCAAAGATCACATGCCTCCTCTAGTCTGCCAGCCCTTAACAAGGTCCAGACATCTTCCAGAAGAGATTCATCTTGTTTCTGTTTGATATTAAAAAAATAATAATAATAATAATTATAACAAATAACAAATAAATAAACAAATAATACATTTCAAAAAATATTAAAAATCTTATAGATCTACTAGTTTCAGGAAAATTGAAGCCAACAAGATGAACGGCATAGGATACAGATACAGTGCGTGGTTGCAAAGCTGAACAGATGTGAAAAGGACTTTAATATATTGAAATGTAATCAAAATTATATTCAAAATGTACTACAACAGACCACAAGCAGTTCATCGGTGAAATAAAATTATATATATTGAGACAATTGTTCATCGAAAAGTACTTTATCATCGGGTAGTTGTTCAGCATGTTCACGCGTTGGAGCATCAAAATCCAAGTGATGAACAGTTTTTGGTTTTGAGACACCTTTCTTTAGAGCACGTTGGGTATGACGCCAAACCCCAGAGCTGGGGAGATAAGTACCAACATGAGAACCTCTCACCTGCAAAGACAACCAACAGTTATGCCAACCATACCACAGAACTCCTAATACAATTTCAGTCAAATTATTGTGAAGTTTAAACTATCAGGGAAGAACCAAGGAAATCAAACAATTATTTTTAAATACAATCTGCTTCAAAGAAGATAAATGACTAAATGGCTGCCGAATGGTTCTTTGGTATTCTGTCTAGATATTGATAATAGGACCCAACATAGCTTAATCATGGTTTGATCCTTCTGCTTCGGGCCAACCACATGTTCAAATATGAAAACTGAAAGTCAACCGGGCTAAAAAAACAATGTGAATGAGAGCCACAAAATTGTCATCCCATAGTCTATGTTTTCGTTAAGATGTCTCCATTTTCATTTTGCATGACCAGAAAGCTTAGTCAACATTTGCTTACCCATCCCACAACTGGTGGTATTAATGAAATCTCCAGCATCCATCAATCAATCATCCATTTCAGCCTCCTCTGTTTTAATTAAAGTTCGCCCTTATGAGTGTGTTATTCCGTCACTTCCTGGATCTTGTCCATCAATAAAGCACACCCATTGTCCTAATTGACTTTCTTCCAATTCGATACATATGCTTGACCCCACACAACAATGTTTTTACTTTCATCATGAAATTAACTTATGGATATTTCCTTACATCTGCGCTTTTTTTATCTAACAATTGATAGATAAAATCAGCAGTCTTCATAATTTGTTGGACAGTGGCTATCCATTATCATTACACCATCACCACCTGCACCCAGTTCTACAAAATCCTTTTACCAACTCTAGTCTTGCTTCTCATATATACCCATTGAAATCTAAAGCATGATTTAAGGCAATCAAGCTCTAAACTATCAGTCTCTACTAGTCAAGCTAGTGATCACAAATGGCAAGCAACATGGGATCTCTTCCCTGAAGTGCCTAACCAATCCAACCATAATCAATCCAAAAGAAGACCTTCCCAATGCAACCTTAACCTAGTGTAAAAGAATCACTTCAGTGGACTTCTTGCCCCCCATGTAATGACTCCATCAAAAGCCACAAAACAATATGAAGATGCTCATCTTTCCTTCAGTTGCATAACATAACAATAACTTCCATGGACAACCAACATAATACTAAACCACATAATATACTACTATTCTTGTCTCATTTCTTGACCTTTGCTCTGTCACCTAATAAATTTTTCACATAGCAGTTGATGCAGCATTTATATCCCTCTTTATTCCTTCTCTGTTCTCTCATCATATAAAATACCTCCTCTATTCCACATGCAGATATCATCAATACTTTTTTGCTAATAAAATAAATTAAATAAATACTCCCTAGTTAAATATAATTTATTCCACTGTAATAGTGCAAACCTCAGTTTTGTTACGCTTCATCTTACAATGAGACTATTCTTATCTTCAAAGCCCTCAATTAAAACCCCAATGCCTTTCCCATATCTATAAATTGCTCCCAAAAAATAAAAATACAAACAGATACGGTTCCTAAAACCAAGTCAGTCAATAATTTCTGCTGCAATGTGTTCCCCTGTGTGGTTTATTGCGTAAATAATGAATGTAAAGTTGTCACTGTTCCACATCCTTTAATTTCTTCATGACACGAGCATTTGATCCTCACCCATGATGCATATAATATAATCCATCTCTAGTTTCTAGATGACTTATTGTAGTAAGTACATGCATGTCTTGATCACCACACACCATAGTTGTAAACTTACAATATGGATCGTCATGTGAATTTTTATATATCTTAGGCTTACTAGTCTCCATTTAAATATAATTATCTACTTAAGTTCTCCCTTTTCCAAGACTATATCATGCTTTGTAACCTTCCCACCAAACAGCCTTCAGAACTGCAATGTATTAAAACAAAATTTTGCTTTCAGAATACAATTTACAATTGCTCCTGTTTAACCCTCCAAGGGCCCATCACTACTCTCCTACAACCAGGCAATTAATGTTGCAAGTCACTGATTCTTCTACCAAATCACATTCTCCTTTTACTAATACAAAATAAAAGCTTTAGATCTTTTGCTTTCAAATTTCAGCACATAAAACCTATCGCATATTTTATCTTCTTTGCCACCCAATATCTTGATAATATATTTGATTTATTAACGTGCACTGAAATCTCTCCAGGGAAAAAGTCTTTTTGATCACTAAATTGTCTGCTAATTTGGAAAGAAGGCACTCCAAGCCTTACACCTCATTGATGTGCATGTTAAAGAAAAAAGATGTTAATTTTCACTATCTTAAATCATTTGGTTACTAAAATAGACCTCAAATAAACTAAAAAATAATAACAGCTGAAAATGGCCACCTTCAACTATGATAATTTCTCTAATCGAAAAAGGAAAAAATAATTCAAGTATATGGTGGATTATGGTATCAATTCACAATAGTTGGCAGCTTCAGACTATCTTTTGAAATGCAACAAGAAAGACATTCAAAATCAAAATTAAATTTTAAAAAGTAAAGAAACAACAAACCATGGATAAGCATTAGACTGTCAAAACAGGAGAAAGTAGCAGAGTCATCACCTCATTATCCAAATCAAGCACTTTGGAGGCTAATCCTTCAAGCCACTGAACAATCTGGAGGCCTAATTGTGCTGTATGATCTGCAACAACAAACTGGCAAGCCTCCAAATGCGAAGTTGTAGGCGACTGTCATAAGGCATTAGATGAACTCACAAAATAAGAGCAAGAAAACATAATGGAAAACTTGAGAGTTAACAATAGAAAATGCATCACCAGCATCAGATCTTCTGGAAGTTCTTCATTTCCTGCAAGAAGATGAAAAAAATAATTTCACAAACAAGCCAACATAAACATGCAGGAGCCAACAAGAATACCTTGTCTAAACATTCAAGTACACTAAGTAACTTCAATATGCATCATTATTCCTAACCAGGAAACTATGTGAGCAAATATGTAACTAAAGTTTGAACATTCTAAGATGAATGTTGGGATAGCCAATCATCTAATTTAAGAATTCAATTTGTGGGAAGTTATGTGATGAGAAATGTACATAAAAGAATGACCAATTTCACCATCAAATAGAAATTTGTTTAATAAGGAAAATGATAACACTTTGTAAAGGTTTCTAAGTATTCAATTAGACATGGTATCAGGTATGACATGCACCAACAATCAGGAATAAAAATCTTCCAAGATTTCTAATACTAGCTGATTCATGATCCGATATTGTAACATATACCAATGTTGTCTCATGAAGATCGTTACACCATGAACCAGCAAGATTCTCAGAAGCCTACATAACTAGCCCGATTAAAACAGTGGATTAAAAGGTGAGGTGCAGAGTGGAGTGGTCAAATATTACATTGACCAAGAGAGACGAATTAATTGTAAATGTTGAAGAGAATGGTCAGATCACTTATATGCTCATATATTCAGCAGGGATGTAATTGACAAATATAAACTTCAAGTGTGCTTTAATCTAGTAACATGGAACTACTTTAAAATCATTTTTGAATGTCACAATGCTATTTCTTCTTAAGCACAACTAAATAATTTGATACCAACAAAGAATGGATAAATTACACAAATACTTCACTCCTCAATACATAAATCATGAAGTATGAACTTCCCAAACTTCAATGAGCATGCATTCAAGATGTTTCAATACTGTTGTGGTGACACTGCAGAGCCCACTTTATCTATATAAAACATCAATTCTATGATAGGAACATTAATGGTAGAGATTTATTTCCTTTCCCATATAGGTACCACAAAAGAGACCAAGAAGCAGCCTCATCAAGTAAGAGTCGAGCCTTCTGCCTCATCAACTTGTCCTCCACAATTCTTTGTCTTTCATTGGATCCATACCTACGGAAGTAGAGCACAGGATACAGTAAAACAACCAACCAAGATGCTCAGCATTACCAAATTTAATATGAAAAAATTAAAACAAAATATTCATGATAACTGCATCCTACAAACCTCATTCAGCACAATTCAGAGCCAGTATTTACAAACCAAAAAAAAATAAATGTGCACTGTACAAAATATTTTAGGTAAAGACCTTTCTCCTAAGAAACATGGACACGGACACATGACACAACACGGACAGGCAGACACGCTAATTTTCAAAAAATGCAGGACACGACATGTGAGGGACACGCATGAAATATATAATTTTATATATTTATTCTATATTATATATATATGAATATATCATTCAAAGATAATAAAAAATGTAATGTGACACTAGTTCCTATAAATTTATATGATTTTTGTTTTATTATTGTGTCTTGAGTTGTTTTGTTCAAACTTATAGCTAGTTTCACAAGTGTCTAATCAATAGACACGTGTGTTTAAGCAATAGACACATGTGTCCTCCAAGTGTTCAAAAAGTGTTTGGGTCTTTACAATAGGACATATTTTGAAAAGTGTCAGACACGTGTCCTACGAGTGTCCAAAGAGTGTCGGTGTCCGACACGGACATGACACGAATACGTTACCTTCTTAGAAGTGTCCGTGCTTCTTAGCCTTTCTCATTGTTTCTTTCTTTATAAACTGGAAATGAGACTTCCTCCTCCCTTGTCTACCCACATCCCATTTTCATCCTAATAAAGATACGTTTCTCTTGCATGCAAAGTAAAATACTACAATAATATTCACAATACTCAACATGCTACAGTGGTACATGTGCACACATTCCCAAAGAAGACTCTTCAACAGAAATACAAATATACGAGAAGTGTGAGACCCACCTTATTGACTCTGATACATTGCAGCAAGATCTCTCAAATTGCAATATCAGATCAGGGATAGGCATCAACCCTGGGATACACAGACTGTCAACTGTAAGATACACAAGGGAATCATAAATGTTATTCATAATAAGTTTTGTGGCAGAAGAAACTTGAGCACGGAAAGGAAATTCTGAACACCAGTGTAGTAATTTAAAATGTGAAACAAGATAAAGCATCCATTCAGCTTTCAAAGAAGCAAATCAATAATCAATGTAAGCTTCTCAAGTCTACCATCTTAGGTCCAAAATCCTCCAAAACTTTCTCCAGGAGTTATGGAATGGAAATATTTATTAGGTTAGCACCAAACAATTACTAGATCATCATCCGACATGGCTCAGAGTAACATAAATAAAAAATTTAAAGATTTTGTAATATGTAAAATAACAATTTAACTAGAGGATAGAAAAGTTGACTCAAAATGAACTTCAATTGCGGTCAAAATCAAATTTCATTTCTAAAGAAGATCATAAGCATCAAGCAATTTGAAAAGTTACCATGCCAGTTTTAGCAAGTAAAATGTCTATCCCAAAAACAACAAAAAACCAAGTAGCATTGCACTATTTCATCATCATGCAATCCTAAATGGATATATACCATAATGTATGACACAAACAGAAAAACTCCACATAGGGGTGAACTTGGATTTACACATAATTAAACACAAAAAACATAGTGGCAACACATATGCAGAAGCATAATCAAATAGTTCCTGAAACTCCAAAAGATTAATGCACTTGATGAATTGCCCTCTTTGATGTCACTGAATCCACAATAATTAAAGTTCAATTATTTTTTTTAAATGATCCACTCAGCTCCAAAATTGATAAACATTAATTAGATTCAAGAAAACATCTTGTGATCTCACACCTACATAAACTGGCATAGGTTAGATGAATAAATGCAACTTAAACACATCCTTCAAACCTGGTCAAAATCTTTAACCATTGACGCAAGAGACCAATCCATATGCAAAAACAGTGAGAAAATTGTGATTTTAATTGAGAAAATTTACTTCAAGCACCTTGGAGACCAGAATCAAGTAGAGAAGCAAATAAAGTAAAAGTTGTATCTCCACCATCTGACAATGCATCATCCTCATGCTTGCAAGATTTTAATGAATAACTTCCAGGTCGACGTATCGAATCAGCAGCAGCATCTACCTCAGATACACCACGACTGCCAGCCAATGATTTTCTCCACCAAGCAGATTGTGTCTTTGCAGGTGTTCCTTCTAATTGATCAGAATCAAAGCTCTCAACCTCTTGTTTGATATCTTCAAGAAAAAGTGCAGCATTTGGCCGCCTTTCAATGCTCTGCCCGTCATACAAAATCCTGGTTCCACTGAACTTAGAAACTGAATTGTCGTGACTGGAACTTGAGTGCCTTTTCCTACACATTGCATAATCATTTAGTGCAGGTATGCACAAGCGAAATACAGTAAATTCTGTAATTTGTTAAAATAGGGTTGGTAAAAACTCACTTAAAGTGCAATAACAGAAGAGCTTTTAGTAGGTAAAACGACGCGTATTTACAACACTGCACTAAAAACATTCTATCTAATAAGCTTAAATCGAGCTTTTTTTTATATTTTAACATATATAATTTATTAGCTCTACTTTTAGATTACAATGATGATGGTGGTATGCTTAATGAGAATGATCATTATGCACTTACAGGATTGTATTGCATTGCTTATGTTAGGCATGGACCACTAGTGTTTTTCAATTTTGACTTTTAGACATATTTTTATGCAAGCATATACTTCATTTTGATTATGACTATCAAGTATCACGATTGAGAATAATTTGTAATTGTGAATATTTGGTAAAGCACGTGAGAAATTATATAAAAAGATTTGTTTAAATGGTATATGATTAGTTGGTCACCTTGTTGTATTATCCATCAATAATCGTTTTCAAATTCAAAGATATTGGCAAGTGATGCAAAGTATAAGAAGCTCAAGGAAACGTAAATTCAAAGAAGCGACAATATTTGAAAGTTGGCATGATTTCAAAGAAAAACCAATAGGAAATATAATCATATTTCTAATATTATTAGAGTGTTATTTTATTATTATTTTTAAGTTTTCTAGGATTTTTAGGGCAGGGGTATGTTGGTAATTTTCATATTTGCAAACATGGGCTATAGGGGTTGCCCATTGGTTGTCTTGTGGATCAAGTTATTTAATTAGTTTTACTTTATTGTTCTTATTTGGCCTTAAATTAGTTTTGAAAGTCACAGTATTTTTAGTAGTTTTCTTTTTTAGTTCTAGTTGGAATAGGAAATCTCTAAAGCTTATATAAAGTTGTGTAATGCTTCTAAGTTAATAGAGTTGATATTAGAGAGTTTTAGAAGCTTTGAAATTTTCTTACGGATTATGTGACGCAATCAAATCCTAGGTACTAAGAAGGACAGACATGGACACGCGATACAACACATATACGATACGAACATGCAGACATGCCAACTTTCAAAAAATGTAGGACACGCGGGGGACACGTATGAAATATATAATTTAATATATTTATCATATGTTACATATATGACTATGTCATTCAAAAATAATAAAAAATGTAATATAACACTTATTTTATAGATTTACTTTGTTTTTTCTTTTATTATAGTATCCTAAGTTATTTAGTTCAAACTTATAAGTTATAACTAGTTTCATGTGTGTCTACTCGGTGGACACTTATGTTTAAGCAATGGACAGATGTGTCCTCCAAATGTCTGGATCTAAAAATCTTTTAAAAAAATAGGACACATTTTGACGGGAGTCAGACACATGTCGGGAAGTGTCCAACAAGTGTCAGCGTCCGTGCTTCTTAGCCTAGGTGTGATGTCTAAGGGATTTTATGAGTGATTCCTAGAACTATCTTCTTCTTCTCCTTCTCCTATTATGTTTTCTGCACTGTGACATTAAAATCAGCCCCAAAGCTCACTGTTGCTGCTATCTCTATTTGTCCTACATCAACAAGCCTATGCAAATTTGAAATACAACCTTTGTACAACTGAATAAGACTCTAACCATTTCAGTTAAAAGGCTAAATATATTGCTATTTGACTTTTTAACTTTTTATTATATATGTTATGAATCATTATCATGATATATTATTTTCTTTGAGCTTTGCACCTACGCTCCAAGATGCCTTTGCGTTCAAGTGTGCATAACGCTTTCACCAATTCATTATTCACCAACACTGCCCGAGAGCACAATGCAATAATACTACGGGGAAATAAATGTGGTTCGACCAAATTGATGGAAATAAATATGAACAACCCAAATGATACTGGTTGAAATTGGGCATTTTAAAGATACAAAGGGTTTGTTGTCATGATAGTGAAGCAGAAATAGAGGGAAAAAAGTGACTAGTACTGAAATGGAAAGCGTATGGTATGGTAAATAGAATAGAATACCCATAACGACGATAGCGCTCTCTGGTGCTGAGATCTTCGGGGTCAAAGTAGCTGGGAGAAGTCTCCATATCAACCTCCATCGCTGCAAATATTGGTTGTGGAAATCCTTAAAACCCTAAATCACTTCAATTGTGTGTCCAGTCTGGCTTGGATCCAAGATGGAGAGATTCAAAGGGTTTAGGGTTTAGGGTCTAGAGGGAGACAAAACCAGAGGGAAGAGAGACAGGAGTGGGATCTGAGGAGTAAAAATTGGCTAATCCATGTCGCAACAATGATATGGTGTTAACGCACCAATCAAATTCAATAATAGGCTAGCTAGCATCCTTATCACCAAACAGCCTTTCGCCTTTTTGGGATGTGGGTAAAATCACTTCTCAACTTTCAACTTTTTTTTTTTTTTCTTTTTTTTTTTTACATAAAAAAATTAAAAATTTAATTTTTAATCATCTTTTCAAAATATCTCTTTTTCCATTTGCATTCTTCAATTTTTTAAATCAATGTGCACTTTTTTCCCTTGCATTTTTTTGGTTTAGGCTTTCATGCCAAAAATTTAAATTTGAATTATTTTTACTCAAAAGTCTACACATGAAAATAGAAAAATTCTGGTAGCATTTGGTTGTGTTTTGTAAATGTGATTTTAGAGTATGAGTTGTATTTTGAGTTTGTGTGTTGTGGAATTATGATTTGAGTGTAGAAAATTTATTTGGTAAAGAGTTTTGAAAATAGTTTTGGAAAAGAGGTTTGATTTGAGTAGGGAATTATTGATGTGACATTTGATATGTGATACAAAAATTTACAACTCATAACTAAACATACAACTCAAAATTATTTTAAAGCACATAAAAAATTCAGAAAATATTTTTTTCGATTATAAATTAATTAACATATCAATTGTAAAAATAAAAAATAAAAAAAATCGTCAGCCGGCCGGTCAACCGACCAGACGACCCTAACAGAAAAAAAAAATTGCAGACAACACGCAGAACAGACGCAGAAAATACAAAGCTTTCGGCAGAGTTTTGAAAAATTAATTCCAAAACTCTTACCAAACATGGAGCTCAAACACACATGTAGAATCATGATTCCAAAGCACAACCAAACACAGCCTCTATTTTTACATACTTAATTATCTCAATTCACATCATTTCTTAGTACATACACTTTGTAATTTAATTATTAATTAATTTTCTCAATTTATATACTAATGTATCAATTATACCCTTAACTCATATCATTATACACACACCCCTTCAACTCTCCTTCCACACACTTGTCCCTTCTTCCATACGCTGCCTATTGTTACGGTTTAGAAATTTGTAGACCCACAGTGCTACGACAGTCAAAGTGAAGACCCACATTGAAGAACCAAATTCCTCTATTGAAGACCTCCATTCCATTGAAGATTCCATTGAAGACCTCCATCGACAACACCATGGAAAAGACTCCATTGCATTGTTGAAGGTGAACCATCATTCCATTTTGTTATTGCATTTAACATTTTATTATTACATTTATCATTTCCAGACATTTGTGCACTCCATTGCCATAAAACCCTCGTTTTTTCTTTCAACTTTTGCGATTTTAAGTTTTCAGCCATAGTCTTCCGAAATTATGTGTTTATTTCAGAAATTTACTTCCGAATAATATTTACTAATTCGACGTGTTAGTTCCAAATAAAAACAAAAATATCGATGGTTGAATTCCAAATTTAACAAATTATTTCAATTCTATAGTTCCGAATTTTGTCAAGTTTTTCAACAGTAGATTTTTTGAATGATGTATTTTGTTTCGGTACTGCGGTTCCAAATGATTTCTTTATTATTTATTTATTTATTTAGACAAAGTTACACACCAAGATTGGGTGGACCTTAGGTTCATCTATGTTTAAAAGATGACAGGATTGGAGTGCTGTTGAGAGTTCGATTTTGTGAATGGGAGTAGCAGCAAATCTGTTGTGGTGCACTGACATGGAAGCTAGTATTATTCACTAAAATTCATGCTATCGTTTTATTCTTTTAGGTCTATTTTTCCCCTTTCGGTTCCTCTTTTCCAATAATTTTATTTTATTTTATTTTATTTTATTTTACTAGTGAGATTTGAACTCAAATTTCATGTAACTAGAGAACACACCCAAGTCTAACCTCTAATGTTATTGCTATATTAGTTAATGACTACAATTTGACTATTTCATTATATTTTTATTAGAGTGTTTTCAACATAAATGCTCTATTGGGTTAATGAGAACAATTTTGCTTATGCAGATAGATGCCAGTCCCAGTTAACATTGGTTAATAACAGCTTCAAATAGAAGACTCCATGAATTAGAAAATGCTAAACGTAGATGTGGACATGGACAGCTCGAGTGCATGATGATGATGATGCACACATTGTCATGGATGATGATACTATACACGATGCACCAGTTATGGACAATATTGCTATGGATAATGACCCTACTGGTGATGATGCTGACATTGTTGATGAAGATATCCTTACTCAGCCATTTCCGAAAAGGCCAGCTGATCCATTAATCCTTAAAAGTTTTAAAAGTCATGTTGCCACAACTATTTTGAATGTTGCTGATGAAAGAGGGCCCTTAAAGTGTCATAATCACTTGTCTAAGATTCTTTCGTGGTCGTGGTGGGAACAAGGCAACAACGCTACATTTGTAAACATTGTGGAGTTATCAGGACTTGCACACTTAGCTTGTTGCACGTACCGTTTTGTCAACAAAATCATTGTGTCCAATTTTGTTAAGAGATGGCAACCGAAGACAAACACATTCCATTTGACTGTTGGAGAGATGACTATCACATTGGACGATATCACCACTATCTTATGACTTCCCATTGTAGGCAAATCTACTAGCGTGCGTAAGTTGTCAGAAAGGTGGGCCATTGTATTAGTAGTTAATACCTTGGGAATTGATGTGCAAGAGATCAGACATGAGATGTCTAGTGCTGGAGGCAATTCAATGAGGTTTGAGTGATTGAGGGCACACTTTCATAATGTTACAGACGACGATTTAATGGAAAGAATTGCATATACAGGTAGAGCATACTTGCTATTTTTGTTGGGTTGTACACTTTTCAGTGACAATACTGGTACTAGGGTTCCGTTATTTATTTGAGTTTGTTATCTAATTTGATGACTGTACCTTCATATGCTTGGGATGCTGCTGCATGACATACTTATACAAACAGTTGGGGTACACTAGCAGGTCCAATGTGAAATAAATAGCCGATTACATGACACTTCTTGAATAATGGATTTATGAGCACTTTCGTGGATTCCGACCACACCTCAATATGAATTATACTCAACACATGCCACATGTTTACCGTTGGACTTCTTAGAGAGAGTCTGGTGAAGAAACACAGTTGCAGGCTTTTCGAGAAGAGCTTAATAGGTTAGGTGTACACGATGTAAGTTAAAAAGTCCTTCAAAATTGAAACTTTATTTCATACAAATTTTATAGTTGTTATATCTTATAGTTGTTATTGTTTGTAGGTTATTTGGGATCCATTTCATAGTTGCAGTGATGTCCATCTGTGTCATCTAGTCGTGTTCTATCACGGTTGCCTAAAGTGTTTGGAAGTAGTTGAACCATATCACCCTGATAGAGTTTTGAGACAGTTTGGTAGAGTGCAGACAATACATAATCCATCACTTGACCCTATGCGTACTTCTAGAGGAGCCACAGTTCCACAGTGCAATGTTATGTATGCATACTTGGACATCATTTAGGAGGCATGGGGCAACTACGTGTTATCTGAGTAGAGGAGGAGTACACAGGTACGGCAGCCTTAGGGTTGTGTTTCTGGTTACATGGATTGGTACCAAACTATTACCCGTATGCATGTTCAAAACCTAGTGCGTCGTTCTCAAGTGGACCTGAATATTCATCATTATCAATATCCTAGCCAAGATGCACAGGTATCATCTTTTTCATTTACATTACAACTTATGTATGTAAACTATTCAGACAATGTATATAATGTTGTACTTGTTCTCGTAATGCAACGTATGTCACAAATATATCAAATTACTCATCCTTTCGTTGAGGTTGGCTATGAGGACAGTGTTGAACATCCTGATAAGCTTTACCATGCAATAGATGCAATTGAACACCTTTTGCAAGATCAGCACATTGGTGAAGCTGCGCCCAACACATCCGTTCAAGGTCGGTCTGCATTTTGCTCTTCTACTACATATCGTTTTGGAGCACATTACACTTGCCAGTCACGTAGTTGATAGTAGTTCATAATGTTACATTAGGTATTTTGTGATGGTGTTGGTGGATGTACAAGGAGAAGAATATTATTATTATCTTTGGATTATATACTTTTTGGATACTTTGGTAGATTTAGTAGTAGGTATTTATCAGTGGTACTCTTTAATATGATTATTACTCTTTGCATTATGTACACGAAAACATGTATTTTGTGATGATGTGGATGGATTGAACTACTACTTAATATTATTTTGTCTTTTTAGATACTTGTCGATTAATATTATTACTCTTTAACAGTAGTTGCACTTGGTTAATATTATTTTCATTACGTTTTGTGTTCAGACAATGTAAACAATATGATATCCATTTCATACATAAGACAACTATAACTTATATGATATTTCATCAAAAAATGGCCATTACAAATTCCAATGGCAAAATGATATCCATCTCATAACTCCGTGCTACTATAAATCATAAAAACTAATCTCTTAAATTTTTTAAATATCCTAGAACTGCTTTCTAATACATCAGTCAATATCAACTATATCAAATGTCTCTTGAGTAGCTATGTAACGCCCTCAAAATAATAACATTAAAGATACTCATATGCGGAATAAATATAAGTTCATATATCAGAGTTCACAGTTTAGCAGGCAATTAAATGCCATATAGGCTTACATCTTTTCAAGACCTTGCTTGGTTACACAAATAAAGTCTCGCTCATTACATATTAAGCCCTTGGCTTTACAAACAACACTCATGCACACATAAAGCAAAATAAGGGAACTCTTGCTTCCCAATGATCCACCCTTGCTATTGCCTTGGTGGTAACATCCCCTCTGTACCTGAAAATGATGTTCCCGTATAGGGTGAGCTAACAGCCCAGTAGAAATACACTAAACCAGCTATGAACAATGACTAAAAGATTAACAGTTTGATAGATTGTTAACACTTTTACATTCATTCATAACACATTACAGTTTCATTTTCCATTCCTTTTCAATTCTCAATTCATAACCATAGTCCAAAACCTGACCAAATAACCGATATGAGACAGTAACTCATATTAAACATTTCCTCATTTCACAATAGATAAGCATACTAGCTATATCAATACATCAACAGATAAGCATATGAGCAATATCAACACTTCTACTGATATATCACACTTCCCAAGATAAGCATACAAGCTGTATCTACGGAGTCCATCACCTCTCTTCTCCCACACAACACCCGGTTTAGAGGTCCATCACCGCTCTTCCCCTAAACCGTCGAGTACATCACCTCTCTCCTCCAACACAACACAATGCATAAAAACAATTATTATACACATCATCAGTCAATACATAAAGTTAATGTATTCTTTCAAACGTCATACTCAATGACACATTCTAGTGATTAGTTTTAGTTTGCCTAATCATCATGCATTGTCTACAACAATCAAGACTATCCTCCACCGATAGCCCAAAGCAGTTATTTCTAAACAGAAAATAAATGCACAAAATGGATAATATATCAATATTTCAATTAGGTGAGCGATAAATAATTAAACTACACCCTTTAATCCCATACATTCCCAATCTCAACATTCCCAATTCAATTCCTCATTTCTCACAATTAATTATACCAATTAATTAACCAATGTAATTAGGGCATTTTTCCATAATTAACATTACAACCCTAAGGTTCTATTTTCATCAATATTTCAAGATTAATTCCATTTCTCCATGTCAAACATGCATATAGGTTTTATATATTTAAAACCCCAACTTTTGTAAACTTACACAAAAGCCTAAACTTTCAAAATTACCCAACAACCCCCAACATATCAAAATGCTAAAATTTAAAGACAAAGCTCATAAAGAGGAGTAGGTTATCCCTACCTCAAGCCAAGAAGAGGAAACCAAGCAAAATCCAATTTCCACCAAAATCATGAATCTGAATTCGAATATTTGGCGATTGTAATTATGTTGAAACTTCCACCAACATAGATCTGCCACTTGGCTCAACATTGCTACACTCTGTAACATGACTATTATCTCTGGTGTACTGGTCATGACTTATGCTCCCATCACCTCGACTGTTGTCACCATAATAATTAGAATTAAACATTTGATCAACATCAAGAAAATGAAGACCCCAGCGAACAACATCAGAATCTGGCTTACACACAGATAACACAGAGCTCTCTATCACACCACATACACAACCAGCACACCCATTCAATACACACACACGGGCTCTCTCTTCTCTCTCTAACCCAGCAAACCCAGCACACCCATTCACACATCAACACAACTCTCACAGGCTCTCTCTCTCACCTCACAGACCATGCACCCAACACACACACATACAGACCATCTCTCTGGCCAGCTGCTAACGGACCATCCACTGCCATACCACACACATACCCAGCAGCCCACTGCCGAGCCAGACATATTTACTTCCCCAGCAATCTTTCCAGTTAGGAAGTTGTCTGCTTCCCCAGAACACTGGAACTGTCCTTTTCTGGTTACTTTCTGTCAATACAGGTCTCAATTATGGAATATATGTATCTGAAGTCAACTATAAGCCTGCAATCAATATCACTACACTTTGTCGCAATTCAGGAAAAATGCTGCCAATTACGACATGCAGACCAAATATTTACTCGTAGATTCCAAACTTGTAAGATTGTTGATTTTCAAATAGGACAAAACATATAGGTTCCTCCAAGCGTGAATGTGTGCTTCCTTCAACTGATTGCCAGTGACATTCAAACCGTCTGATGAAACTAGAGAGAGAGAGATACAAGGATCCAGTATGCTTCATTGTTAATTATAACTAAAGCTAAAGTTATCACATGTGCACAAATGTGTCTCCCCTTTAATAATAATACCTCCACTTCTTTCTTTCTTTTTTTCTATTATATTTCTCTCACTTTTCCACCGAATTGCACATTCAGATGCATAGTTATAGTGTATAAAAATATATATTCCTTACACTTTGTAAACTCCATTCCAGCACCTCTTCTTTTCTTTGAGTAGACCACACCTCCCTTTTCTCCATAATTCTCCTCATTTTCCCACCGAAAGTGCAACCCCAGCTGTAATCACCACCAACTTTTTATTTTTTTATTGTTGGGTCTTTACAAGCTACATTAGGTCTTATGTTGTCTTTGAATTTCTGAATGCGGCTAACATATGCATTCTCCTATTCTGATGCACAAGGGTGATAGTGAACTTGCCAAAGCACAGTAATGGGAGGAACTGGATGACCGGTCTCCAAAATTACCTGCACAAACATGTAATAAAATTCAACATGGATTAGGCTTCACATCAGGCTCAATAAAGAAAGTGCTTGTTGGGTTTGCAATTTTCCTCAACTTCTTCAACATATCCAATTGCGTGGCAATATTAGACTCATTGAACCGCTTCAAAATCATCTCAAGTTCTGGGATACAAGTCAATACCAATTTGTCAACCATCGGATTGTACACACATATATTAAGTCGCATCCAATGTACATGTATACTACCGAGTGGAATATGACAACCTTGTCTCATGTAATCTACAATCTCATGAGCACAAGATAAACCATGCGTGCGCCTAAGAACACACCCACGTCCTGCAACATTAATTCCAATTGAATTTGCTCTCTTACTCTTTGCCAACACGTATTCCAATGCACAAATAGACACATTATCCTAAAGCTCTCTGAATTGAGAAGGTTTGAATTAATATTGTACATTAGTTAAACTCTTCTTGAATGATGCTTTTACTTGACTGTGCAACAACTTAAGTAGACAATGTATTTTTTCAAATGATATCTCGAATGTCGTTTGACTTGAACCTAATTGTCTTTTCAATCTAGCATGAGCACCTCAACCTTTTTCATATGGATGCAAACAAAAAATAGTCAAGTATAATAATTGAAAACAACAATATGACTCATAAGAAAATGAAAAAACAAATATTATCAATTGGTTATAACATTGCCAAAATACATACACAAGACTGTATGTACCGCAACGAATTTTTCTTTATACAGATTCAACTAACTCATAATAACATACTTGACTGCTTCACAATAGTTACTGAATCCTTATGCAGTATAGCAAGGTGATCATTATACTCCTCTTCAGTCGATGACAATATTAAATAGTTCCATGCAGTGTTAAACTTTTCCCATTTTCCTTTTGTCTCAAACATTTTCTTGCATTTCGCTATAATATGCCAATGACATAATAAATGTCGGGCATTTGGAAAAGTGTTCTCAATGGCATTCATCAAGGCAAGCTCTCTGTCTGTGACAATGAATTTAGGTAAAATGATGTTGTCCATAAGATCATACAATGTTTATAATGCCCATGCATAGTTACCAACCCGCTCAGTTTGCTAGTATGTGAAAGCCATGGAGAATGTCATTTGAGTTAATGTCACTCCCACAATTTCAAGAATAGAAAGCTAATATCTATTCATCTTAAATGTATAGTCCATAATCAACACACGAGGGAATGTAAGAAGCAAATCCAAGCTCATTGGATGTGCCTAAAACAAGTCCGTGACAGTCATAGAGCCTTTCTCACATCCATGACGCTCAATGTACTTATGTTTCGCTAATTCACCTAGCAGTTGTATCTGGGATCTACCAGCTTTCTATAGAACCCTACATCAATGTCGTATGTTGTAAACTGTTTCATTGTGCTCATATTAAGGGCATTCCTCTGTTTGAGTGTAATGAGTATCTCTTTTGGTTTTACCAGGCTTTTTGACACATTTACTAATAGTGGCTTCTCATTAGCTGACAATCTCCCTGCATATGAATGTCCTTGTAGATGCTCCGCAATTGAATAATTATGCAATCCACAAACTACATTCAATGTCCATTCATTGTTTTGTTTTCAACTTGTATGCCCTCAAATTAAATGGACATCCGCACTTCTTCGTACCAGTTTGTCTCAATAAGTCTTTTGAGCCATCTTTCAACTTGTTACACGATCTATACTTGTTACTCCGTTCACAAACAAGATAAATTCTTGGTCGCTTGCAACCGCCACCGACATCTTTATACTAATAACAAAGCCATTGTTCTTTCCAATATCACATACCCAAGTAACTAATTCATCTTTATTGTCGAAAACCTGTATATAATGTCACACAACTTTCATAAGAACAAACTAAACAAAATAATTGATAAAAATTATTAACTTACGACAATCATGTGAAAAGTTACCTATTTTGCTGTAAAATTACTAGTACAATCCACCATAATATCAGATTGAACCTTAGTTTATTTGGCAATACAAAGCCAAATAAAACAATACAATTTAGCACTTGATAATCGAAATAAATTAATAAATTCGATTTTCAAATATCGAAAAAATTATTAAAAATAGGTATTCAAGTATCAAAATAATCTATTATTTTCGGACTTAGTATGTCGAAATAAATTAAATCATTCTGCAGTTGATGTCCGAATATAATGAAATAATTCAACACTGGTTATCTAAGTGAAAACCATGAAAAGACAAAAAAAAAAAAAAAAAAAAGTGCACGAAAAAACAAACCTTTTCATCACTGATTTTGCTGTCACCAGACATATTTTTGCTTGAATCAGAACTTCCATTTCTTGCAACTCTCTCATAACAAAATCAAGCAAACATTGTGGAACTAATAAGAAATAATATAAATAATAAAATATAAACGTAGAGATTAAAACAATATGAGAGTTGCTATGAGAATATTGCTTTGCAAGCAATAGAGGAATATAAAGTGTGTAGCAAGCAAAGTAATAACAATAGAATTTTTTTTTAGTCAAAAGGTCTACACTAAAGTTTTTTTTTTTTTTTTTAAAGATGTGTACAGAAAATATTTTCATGTAATATTGTGGATGCCCATTATGATCATTTTAATTTAGGATATAATTGTCATTAAAATAATATTTTATTAAGTATGTACTGAAATAATTAAGTGTATAAAAATAGAATTTTCCATGAAAATAAGGCCTGGTTTGGCTTACACTATATAAGTCAAAAAGCCAAAAAGTTACTCCAAAATCAAAAAAGATATCACTATTCACCAAAAAAAAAAATTAAAAAATCAATTTTTTTTTAAAAAAAGTACACCCGAATTGATGGAAAAGCAGATGTTGGCAGCGGCTGTACAGCAAAAAGAAAAGATTGGGTGTGATTTTCACACACACCGTTGTTCGTCCCATGGGGGCCATCACGGGTCCCGTTTTGATAATCTAAACCGTTCAATATGTAGAAATCGTCGAGTACTATATGTCTGCCAAAAATCACATTGATCGGATATCGATAATTATATGATCAAATCAGTTATGTACAACAAATGGATGGTGTTATAATTAATGATTGAAAAATAAATAAATCTGATCAGATAGCTATCGATATCCGATTAACATGATTTTTTATAGGTACATAGTGTTCGACGAGTTACACACATTGAACGGTTCAGATTATTAAAATGGGACCCGTGATGACCCCCACGGGCCAAACAAAACCGTCCAGTGCTTTGTACAAAAATTAGCCAATAATTTCCAACAAACTTTTACTCCAGCCGGTTGTACGGCTGGGGCCCACCTATCACTAATCATCTCTTACACACTTTTTTTATATAATTTTTTAATACACATTTTTTCATAAAAAGTCAAAAAGTTAACCCAAACCTCCATATTTTTTTCTCAACTTTTTTAGTCCAAAAAGACAAAAAATACACTTTTTTAGGACACCCCAAACCAGCCCTAAGTATGTCCACAAGGATATATTTTGCGAAATGACCAACCTATCCGTATATTGAGTTTCACACCTATCGGTTCCTGTGTAATCCAACCCTCACTATCTCTCTCTTAATCACCCTACTTTCTCTCTCTTAGGCCTCGTTTGGGAACAAGTTATTTTAGTAACTTTTTGACTAAAATATAAGGTAAAAAAAACTAATATGTTTGAGATGACTTTTTGATTTTTTACGAAAAGATGTGCAAAAAATAGAAAAAATACTTTTTTTTTAATATTTTAATATAGATTATAGGCTTTTGAGTTAATTACCTAAAAGTCCTATCTTTATATTTGGTGGTAGCTTAGGTCCTATCAAAAAGTTTTTGAACCAATAAGTCCCATTTAGAGGTAAAAAGACGTTTTTGCCCTTTAACATAAACAACTATATATAAAATTCCATTCACGTTATTTACTAGAAAGAAAAAAGGAATCTGTTAACAGATCAGTTATGGCAGTAGCTGAAGATTCGAATCGTGAACGATCTTGAAGGATTTATTGCTTTGGTTCGCTATTATACATAATTGATTTCTCGATTTTGATTCGAATAGGAAAGGATTTTGAAGGATTTCTTAGTTTGGTTCGCATTTTGAGTTGAAATCTATGGGAGTTTGTTATGTGCGATTTCGATTTGTAAATTGAAGAATTGATTTGCTGGATATTTAATCTTCGATTTGTTGATAGGTATGTATTGTTTCGATTTTGTATATTATGGTTTTGCTGGATATTTGATCTTCCATTCACGTTATGTTTTGTAAATTGAAGACGTGTTTTGCTGGATGATTTCTCGGTTTGGTTATTTATTTTTATGAATTGGAAACGTGATTTGTGAAGTATTTGTATTGTTATGAAGTTTTTTGTTCTGGTGTTTATTGTTATGATGTATTTGTGAAAACTGAGAAAGTTCTTAGTATTGTTCTGGTTTGATTGATGCGATCTTTTTTTCTTGTTTAGATTGAAAGATGAGTAAAGGTTGTACAAGTGCGCCTATATTTTTTGTTGTGCAAGTATAATGGTTGCACATTTGCAATTAAGATTAATCAAAATGTTACATATGATCAGTTGGATGAGAAGCTATGTTTGAAATGGGATAATTTGTAATCTGATAATATTTGTCTATCTTACTCATTGCGTAGACATCCTAATTGTACGTTGGACAACAATGAGGAGTTAGATTTGTTGTTGGCATTAGTTGTGCATTTTGATTCAAAGTGTATTGATGTTGTTGTGCGAGTAAAAGACTCAATCATTGACTGTGGTTATCTAAACAACAGATTGGATTATGGAGAAAGAGAGTCAATGTTGGATCTTGAAGTTTGTGATATTGCATTGTCTCATGATAGCAGTAAGTCTGTGAACTTGTCAAACAGAGCATCTACATCTTCCAAAAGGAATTCGAGGTTGGAGGTTGAAGAAGAGGTTGATATGTTATCATCATTTTGTCGACACAAGGGAAAAGTACTGTTGTTTGCTGGTTGGGCAGTTAGTATTACACATGTAGGACAGAAATTTGAAGGTGGAATTGTTGAATTTCGTAATGCATTGTCGAAGTTTTCTATTGAGTGTGGATTTGAGTTCATATTTGTTAAGAATGATAAAGTTCGTGTTACTGCACAATGTTTGTTTAGAGAGACAAAAGGTTGTATGTGGAATGTTCATGGTAGAGTGGAGAATGCTAATGGGTTCTTTTATATAAGGAAGTTGAACAATGTCCACACATGTGATGCTGAAGTACGCACGATGACTCATTCTCGTATGAGTTCTGATTTAGTTGCTGATTTGATTGTTGAAGGTGTTCGTGATAATCCATTGACACGTTCAGTTCATGTTGTTCGGGATTTTAAGTTGGGGTGTGGGCTGAGAGTTAGTTATCGTCAAGCTTGGTTGGGGGTAGAAAAAGCAAAAGGTGAGATTTTTGGAGACTACTTAATTTCATTTGACCAGTTATGATGGTATGTGGATGTTGCAAAGAGTTGCAATCTAAGGAGTTACATTGAGTTTGAGTGTGATGATGATACTAAACGGTTTAAGAGATTATTTGTTTCTTTTCATGGTTCCATTAGTGGATTTCATTATTGTCGACCTCTCTTATTCCTTGATGGCACATTTTTAAAGGGAAGATTTAGAGGAGATTTACTTGCTGCTACAGGAAAAGATGGAAATCAAGGTACATAAGAAATTTGTTTTCTCTGTTATGAAATTGAGCAAGTTCTCAGTTTAGAAATATGATTGAATGTTTTAAATTTTATATAATATTGTTGTTATATATGCATTTTTTATTTTTTCAGTTATTCATTTTAGTGTTTGATATTTTGAATGTTAGAGTGTTACCATTTTCTAAGAATAATATAATATTTTCATTTTTTCTGTTTTGTACATGCAGGGTTCTTTCCTGTTTGTTTTGCAGTTGTTGGCTTAGAGAATCAAGATAATTGGCGTTGGTTTTTGGAGCATTTGAGTAGAATTGTTTCACCAGAACGAAATGTTACATTTGTGTCAGATCGTAACCTTGGATTAGTTGAAGTGTTGCCAAAGGTTTTCCCAATGGCTTTCCATGCTTATTGTTTATATCATTTGAAGATGAACTTGATGCATCATTTGCGTGGTATGTTTCATGGATTGAAAGACAAGTTGATCACTTTGTTTGGGAAATGTGCATATGCTCCAACTAAAGAAACATTTCATCAATGTTTGGTTGAGTTAAAGACTGAAGGTGGGTTAAGAGTTGAGAAGTTTTTAGATGATATACCATATGATCATTGGAGTAATGCATACTTTCGAGGGCAACGCTTTGGAGAGATGTGGTCAAATGTAGCTGAATTTTTCAATTCGTGGATACGAGAGAAACGCCACTTGCCTATCACAAAGTTGATTGATAGTGTAAGAATTAAGTTGATGAGGAAAATTGCTAAGAGGAGGGAACTTGTTAATAAATGGAATGGTTTGATTTGCCCTAAAATGGAGTCCAAGTTGCATGATGATTTTAATACTTTGAGGCCATGGATTGTTAGTTCATCTGGAAATGATGTCTATGAGGTGCATTCACATCCATCTGTTTCAGTTAACATTAGTAGACGAATATGTTCTTGTGGCGAGTGGCAGTTGAAAGGGTTTCCCTGTGCACATGCAGTTGGTGCTATACAAAAGAGTGGACATGATTTGAGTTTATTTGTTGATCAATACTTCTATGTTCAAAGTTATCGAGAGTCCTATTCTTTTCCCATATATCCTGTTCCTTCAATTTGGAAACCAGATTGTAATGTTGATAGTGATAGTGAAGTTGTTCTTCCTCCTTTGTCTAAGAAGCAACTAGGAAGGCCAAATAAGAAGAGGATTCGTTCAAATGGTGAGAAAGTGAGGCAAATTACTTGTAGTAGATATGGGAAGGTTGGCAATCACAATAAGAAATCGTATAAGGAGGCTTTGTGATTTTTTGTAGTTGCTTTGTGATTGTAAAAATTTCGTATTCATAAATTTCTTGAAGTAGCAGTTTGTGCTGTTGAGCGCTGAGTAATAATCTTCTATGTTTTTGAATAAAATGACATTGAATTGAAAGTGAAAATATTCTTAGTTTCAGATTTTAATTTTGAAATTGTTTGTGATAATATTGTTTGGTTGGCTTTTGGAAATAAACTTGACTGTTGAATGTTTGTTTTGCAGATTGTGTGAATACTGTATAAAAGTGAACATATTCTCAGTTTAAGTTTTTAGTTCAAAATAACTGATTTTGTGATAATAGTGTGAGGCTCTTGTTATGAATTGGAACTAGTTATAAATGTGATGAATTGAATGAGTGTGAATTAATATTCTAAATAGATGTGGTCAATACTTTATGTTTTGATTAAAGTAACAGCGGACTGTAAGTGAAAATATTCTTTGTTTCGAATTTTAGTTTTTCATATTGTGATATTATTGTGAGGCAGCAAATAAATTGTTGTGATAATGTTGTTTGGTTGGCTTTCGGAAATAAACTTGGCTGTTGAATGTTTGTTTTGCAGATTATGTGAATACTGTATAAAAAGTGAACATATTCTCAGTTTAAGTTTTTAGTTCAAAATAGTTGTTTTTGTGATAATAATGTGAGGCTCTTATTATAAATTGGAACTAGTTATAAATGTGATGAAATAAATGAATGTGAATTAATATTCTAAATAGATGTGGTCAATGCTTTATGTTTTGATTAAAGTAATAGTGGACTGTAAGTGAAAATATTCTTTGTTTGGAATTTTAGTTTTTCAAATTGTCATAATATTGTGAGGCGGCAAATAAATTGTTGTGGTAATATTGTTGTTTGAAAATTGAGTGATCTATCTAAAACTGAAAATATTCTCAGTTTTAAAGTTTATAAGTTTGAGAATAAGTGATTGAAACAACAGTAAAGTTTTGTGTCCACTATTTTCACATGTAATACTATTTTCGCTTTTGCCATATAGTAATGTGCGGAACAAGATAATAAAAATTGAGAATATGGACAAAAACATCAACAAAGCTCGGGTGCATATATCTTTGAGAGTATGACAAAATATTCCATTACACATCATAGAAATTGTAATATGTTTGTTAGGTAATATGCTTGGAACTATTAACAAAAACATTAGTCATTGTATCAGAGTGTTACAAAAAAGAGTTCATTGAGTTACACATCAAAAAAGATTTCATTGAAGTTTGCAATCTTGACTCTACTTGACTTTGATTGATCTTTGTGGATCACTGAGGAACTCATGTACCATGTCTTCTCTGAGTCTTGTGGATGTGCCTGGTGGTAATGTGTTTGGAATTGGTTGATGCCTCATGTATTGTCTTATGATGTAGCAAACAATAATTCCACAGTCATTCCTGCAGATATCATTTTTGACACAGTTAGGGAAAAAAGAAATTTTTTTGAAAAAGATATTAAAATTTGTTAGTTAGAATAAATTAACATACGTCATTGCTTATTGTTGAGGGCTGTCTTTGACTGATTCAATCTTGACATCAGGATTCCAGGCTTTTTCTGCTTGACAAGGTGTATCCTTCATGTATTGATGGATGATTTTTTGCTGTAAAAAACATCAACATAAAGTATGTAATGATTTACATTTGATTATTGTAATGCTAATCTGAAATTGTTCTTACCAGTTGATTTGCAACATTGTAGTGCTTGTTCTTTCCTTTTCTTGGTCTCAAAGAGTTGAAATGTTTCCAAGTCCCCAAGTGTTTGTCGATAACAAATAATGTCCAATGATTGAAATTGTGGATGGAGATATGGATGTATCGACATGGGAGGGATTCTTGCAAAGTATTTTTCAAAATCTTTTTCCTTTGTTTTGAAGTTTTCTTCTTCAACATTGGCTGTTTTTTACAAAACATATGTGAATATTCACAGTAATGGTACGAACTTAATATTCATGTCGATTAACTACGATTAACATATGGATGTATCGACATATGTGAATATTCACAGCAATGGCTCGAACTCAATATGTGAAATGCAACAAAACATGATTAACTACGATTTGTCACTCAAATTGTTTTGAAATCTGAGTATATTCCCAACAATGGCACCAAAATCAAAATTTGAGAACATTCACAAGAATGATAACAAACACAAAAAATCTACTTTGAAACCAAAATTGAATGGAAGATAAAGTATATAATTGACACATGCACATTGATTCCTTACCCAATATAGACTTGACAGTATGAAACAATTGCCATTGTGCTCTGCTCCATCACCAGAATTCTGTGCTTGTGGTTCTCTTTGAAGAATCTCAGCATATGCATCAATTGTCTATCAAATTGAAACACAAAAGTGATGTTAACAAATTAATAAGAAGTTTTTCAGTGTTAAAATATTATAAATATTATACGTACACAGCTGGATATGTCTGTCCCTTTTACCAAGTTCTTGATATTATTAATAAACACACAATTTTCATATCTTGCGCCAAACCATATACAAGCACTACAAAACAATAAAAAATGTGTTAATAAGTAAGTCAGAATATTTTTAGAAAATAGAGCTATTTCTCAGTTTCATTTCATATATTTGTACTACATGAAAAATTGAAAGATTTATGTAAGATTATACCTTGATTCTGTTTTTTTTTTTTTTCCAAAGAATTTGTAGTTTATATTTATCTTCAGGAGGCAGGAATTGAGCCACAACATACTTGTTTGAAATTGTCTCATCTTTGTGTTCCTTCTCTGTCTCAACTTTAACTTTCTTGCCTCTATACTCATAATCTGACACCTTAGTAGTCTTCCTTGCTTTAGCTTTGATATTTTTAATCATGGAATTCTGCAGATTTGTTTGTGTTGATTCTGTCAGATCATCGGCTTTTATTGCACAAACTTGTTGGGTTAAGTCATGGACTTCTTCCTCCAGTAACTGATTATGGAACTGAGAATTTTGACAATCTTTCACATTTGTATTTGTCTCACAATGTTTTGTTGCAAAAGGCTGTTGCGTTATATCATGGACCTCTTTCTGATAGAGCTCTTTGTCCACCACTTCAGAATTTTCATGGACCTCTTTCTGTAGCACTTGAGAATTTTCATCATTTATTGTATGACCTTCATTCTTTCCATCTGTCCCAGAATGTTTTACTGCACAAACTTCTTGGGTTATCTCATGGACCTCTTTTTCAACCAATTGGTTATGCAATCGAGAATTTTCATCTTTCAATTGTTTTATTTGTGCTGTGAGTAGCCTGTTATCCTCTTCAAGTTTATTTATGTAGATGGTCTTCACTGTGTTGTCTAGTTGCAAATTGTTGTTCTCAGTTTGAAGTTTCTCAAGTGTTTGTTGATGAATTTGTTCTTCTCCCTCAGGTGCATCATTGAGTATAATGTTGCAGAAGTCATTAAAGTCTTCATTTGCTGGCTTTTGTTCTTGGTGGCAGTCTTCACCATATTGACCATCTTCTTCTTCTTCTTTATCTTCTTCAGAATCTTCTTCTTCTTCTTCAGTATTTTCAGCATCTTGTTTTTGTTGTTCTTGTTCTTGTACTTCTTGTTCTTCTTCTTCAGTATCTTCAGCATTTTCAACATCTTCTTTTTCTTCTTCTTCAGTGTCATCAAGTTCTTCATCACTTTCCTCATTCAATTGAGCAATAGTTACCTGTAGGTCAACATACAATAGATATTAGTTTTTGAAATAATTGAAGTTTAGGAAACTAAAAAGTTTCTCAGTAATAATTCAGTGTATAAAAATAGGGATTTTTCCCAACTTGAATTGAAATTCAAATGAGATGATGATGTGACCTATCTTGTTGTCAGCTGATGTAGTGATATGACTTTCATACGTTTATGTAATTTGGCAAAATTTTACTTGATCACCCTTGGGCATGCTTTGCTAAGTTTAGGGTAGATGATCAGTGTGTGCTCACACAACCAATACTACAAAGCAAATGTAAAGAATTTTTGTCATTTGAATAAGAAGTAATACTATGTGTTATTAACAACAAACTAATAGAATAGAGTAAAGATGTGACTTACTAAGAGAGCCATAACACATCCTGTGACTTTAGCTGAATTTTTATGGTATTTTTCAATTGAAGACATCAGTGTGTTCCTTATTGCTTCAGCCCAATTGTATTTTCTCATTGAGTTTATGTCTTCTATGTAATTAAGAAATACCCAACCAACTGTTGTTCCTGATGTAGAGAAAAAAAGCTTCAAACAAGTATACATACACAGCATCCTTATCACATCTTCAGTGTCTTCTTTCTTCTTGCCTTTCAATGCTTTTTGCAACAAGTTGGTGATGGTTGTGCTCGATAGCGTTTCAGTTTGTATGCATTTTCTTGTCAGAAATGATGATCTGCTTTTATTTCCATAACCAAGATGTATCGGCTCATCTCCACAAGATATACCAAAGATGGACTTGATGTCTTCTGTTGTTAGCTTTACAGTTTCTGGACCTAACTGGAAAGAACCACTGCTGCCTGGCTGGTATGTTTGAATTATTTTCAGTGAAATGTCATCATATTTGCTGCATTCTTTACAATTCATCTTGTTTTTCAATATTGCATCAAACAATGCCCAAAATGGGGTTTTCTTCAAGGCATTAATATGCTCATTCCTGAGTTTGATGCGCTGTAATAGCTTCACTATTGCCACCATGTTTGATCTGAAAGTTTGTTCTTGTACTTTTTGTTCTTATTCTTCAGCATCTTCTTCTTCAGCATCTTCTTGTTCTTCGTCTCCAATATTTTCAGCATCTTCTTTTTGTTCTTCTTCAGTGTCATCAACTTCTTCATCACTTTCCTCACTGAATTGAGCAGTAGTTACCTGGAGGTCAACATACAATAGATATTAGTTTTTGAAATAATTGAAGTTTAGGAAACTAAAAAGTTTATCAGTAATAAATTAGTGTATAAAAATAGGGATTTTTCCCAACTTGAATTGAAATTCAAATGAGATGAGGATGTGACCTGTCTTGTTGTCAACTGATGTAGTGATATGACTTTCATACGTTTATGTAATTTGATAAGATTCCACTTGATCATCCTTAGGCATGCTTCGCTAACTTCAGGATGGATGATCAGTGTGTGCTCACACAACCAATACTACAAAGCAAATGTAAATAATTTTTGTCATTTGACTAAGAAATAATACTATGTGTTATTAACAACAAACTAATAGAATAGAGTAAAGATGTACTTACTAAGAGAGCCATAACACATCCTGTGACTTTTGCTGGATTTTTGTGGTATTTTTCAATTGAAGACATCAGTGTGTTCCTTATTGCTTCTGCCCAATTGTATTTTCTCATTGAGTTTATGTCTTCCATGTAATTAAGAAATACCCATCCAACTGTTGTTCCTGATGTAGAGAAAAAAAGCTTCAAACAAGTATACATACACAGCATCCTTATCACATCTTCAGTGTCTTCTTTCTTCTTGCCTTTCAATGCTTTTTGCAACAAGTCTATGATGGTTGTGCTCGACAGCCTTTCAGTTTGTATGGATCTTCTTGTTAGAAATGATGATCTGCTTTTATTTCCATAACCAAGATGTATTGGTTCATCTCCACAAGACATACCGAAGATGGACTTGATGTCTTCTGTTGTTAGCTTTACAGTTTCTGGTCCTAACTGGAAAGAACCACTGCTGCCTGGCTGGTATGTTTGAATTATTTTCAATGCAATGTCATCATATTTTTTGCATTGTTTATAATTCAGCTTGTTTTGCAATATTGCATTAAACAATGCCTAAAATGGGGTTTTCTTCAAGCCATTAATATGCTCATTCATGAGTTTGATGTGCTGTAATAGCTTTACTATTGTCCCCATGTTTGATCTGAAAGTTAATCTCCATTCTCTACACTTTTCCTTTTGCTTTTTATCCGTTGAACTTGATTTTGTATGCTTTTTTATCATTTTCTTTGCATTACTTTTTAGTCTTGGGGTTTTCATGAGTTGCTTTCCTGTACGAAAAATCAACATAGACAAGATATAAATACTGAGAATGTTCCCTAAAAGAATCAATCCAATGTCATTCTCATGAAGTCTAAGTTTGATGACATTCATGGTTATAAAAACAAAATCAACATTGAAAGTTAAATTGAAAGCAAGAGAAGATTATTAACTAGGGTTTTTCACTCAAATTGATTCAGAATATGAGAACATTCACAACAATCGCACCAAAAATCAACATTGAAACTTAAATTGGAAGCAAGAGAACATGATTAACTAGGGTTTTCAGTCTAATTGATTGAAAACTTGAGAAAATTGACAACAATCATGTCAAACTCAATATTGAAACCTAAATTGAAATAGAGGGAATATGATTAAGTCCGGGTTTTCACTCAAATTGACTAAGAATCTGAGAACATTAACACAATCGAATGAAAATCAACATTGAAACTTAAATTGAAGGCAATAGGATATGATTAACTAGGGTTTTTTATTCAAATTGATTCAGATTGAAACTCAAATTGAAACCAAGAGAATATGATTCACTAAGGTTTTTTTACTCAATTTTTCTAAGAATATGAGAACATTCACAGCAATCACAGCAAAATCAACAATGAAAGCTAAATTGAAACCAAGAGAATATGATTAACTAAGGTTTTTCATTGAAATTAATTGAAAATATGAGAACATTGACAGCAATGGCACCACACTCAACATTGAAACTTAAATTTAAAGGAATGGGATATGATTAAGTAGGGTTTTTCACTCAAATTCATTCAGAATATGAGAACATTCACAGCAATAGCAGCAAAATCAATATTCAAACTTAGATTGGGGAGCAAGAGAACATGATTCACTAAGGTTTTTTACTCAAATTGTCTAAGAATCTGGGAACATTCATAGGAATCATACCAAAATCAACATTGAAAGCTAAATTTAAACCATAGAATAAGATTCACTAAGGTTTTTTACTCAAATTGTCTAAGAATTTGAGAACATTTACAGGAATCGTGCCAAAATGAACATTGAAAGCTAAATTGAGACTAGAGAATAAGTTTTACTAATGTTTTTTACTCAAATTGTGTAAGAATATGAGAACATTCACAAGAATCATATCAAAATCAACATTGAAAGCTAAATTGAAACCAAAGAATAAGATTCACTAAGGTTTTTTACTCAAATTGTCTAAGAATTTGAGAACATTCACAGGAATCATGCCAAAATCAACAATGAAAGCTAAATTGAAGCCAATATAATATGATTAAGGTTTTTGACTAAAATTGATTGGAAATGTGAGAACATTGATAGCAATGGTACCACACTCAACATTGAAACCTAAATTGAAAGGAATAGGATATGATTAAGTAGGGTTTTTCACATAATTTTAGTAAGAATCTGAGAACATTAACAGCAATGGTACCCAAATCAACATGGGCGACAAGGAGACCTTTAGATCCTACAATAGCCGCTACTGGGAGACCTTCAACCAGATTGGGGATTGCCCCACCAATCTCGCCATTGCACAGTACAAAAGAGGCCTTCCAGTCGGCAACAGACTAAGGGACTCAATCACCATGACACCGCCCCTCACCATGGAAGCCTTGATGGAGAGAGTGCATCAGCACATTAGGGTGGAAGAGGATGGCGCACGCGCCAAAACAAAATCTGGCACGACCGCAGTACCAGAGAAGAAGGCCTCGGCAAAGGTCAACGCGGTAGACCGCCTGAACAGAAACGGACGAGGCAGGAGAGACAACGGAGAGGACCAGGATAAAAGATGGTTAAGAGTCCGCACTGCCATAACTACGGTATTCAAAAAACCGATCTACCAAATTCTAAGTGAAATATGAGATGAGCCTTTCATCAGATGGCCAGCCAAGCTTGGGGAAGCTCAGAAGGACTATGACGAAAGATCACGGTGCACCTTCCACAAAGAAAAGGGGCACCGCACTGAGAATTGCACGCCATTGCGACAACACTTGGAGGAATTGGTGGTAGCAGGTCACTTGAATAAATACATTGAAGGAGGGACGCAAGCCGTCCCCCAGGACCACAATAACCCTAATGGGATGCCAATTGACGCCCCACCTCAGGGCATAATCAATGTGATACATGGAGTCTTTGAACCTGAGCGTGTATACGAGCTCAGAGGATCAATCACGAAGGCTGAGCACTTAAGAGAGGTGCTAAGTGCCCAATCTACCACCAAGAAGGGGAAGACAGAGGCCACGAACGTCATGTCTTTTTCAGATAAAGACTTGGCAAGGATATATTGCCCTCACAATGATGCCCTGGTCGTCACCCTCCGAGTCAAGGATTTTGACGTCAAGCGGATTCTGATTGACCAGGGTAGTTCATGTGAAATAATGTATTACGAAACATTTAAACAATTGAAGTTACAAGATAAAGACTTGGCACCTGCCGTATCTCCCCTGATTGGATTCAACTCAATGCTAGAGTGACCAGTCGGCAAGACAATTCTTCCAGTTAGAGCAGGAAGTGTAACGAAACAAGTGGAGTTCTGGGTATTAAAAGTTCCTTCCACTTACAGCATCATCTTGGGCAGAACATGGGTGCATGCCATGTGATCAGTGGCATCATCCTACCACCAAGTAATACGGTTCCCCAATGAAACCGGGGTAATTGAAGAGGTCTATGGAGATCAGATTATGTCCAAACAATGCTTTGTCACGGTGAACGGCAGCCGCGCTGCGAAAGGATATGTTCATTCGGTGAAAGAATCGAAGAGTAATGAACTATTCGCAGATGTCGGCAAAGCGGCTAATCAAAAAGCAGTGGAAGACTTGGTAGAGGTGAGAATAGATGAAAAGAACCCGGATAAGTTCTTTTTACTCGGTTCGTGGTTGTCCAGCACTGAGAGGTTAGAGGTCTTAGAATTTTTGACCTCTAACATCGAAGTGTTCGCCTGGACTCCATACGACATGCCAGGCATTGATCCAAACTTCATCTGTCACCAACTCAATGTCCACCTATCCGCTAGACCAATCATTCAGCGAACTCGCAGATCGGCACTCCACCATGCCGAGATAGTGGCGGAAGAAGTAGGAAACCTGCTAAAGGCAGGGGCAATCAGGGAAGTACACTACCCAAGATGGATCTCCAACACAGTCGTAGTGCCAAAAAAGGATGGCAAGTGGCGTGTCTGCGTCGACTACAAAACAGTCAACAAGGCATGCCCAAAAGACAGCTTTCCTCTACCACGGATAGATCAACTGGTAGACCTAACCGCGGGGCACAACCGACTTAGCTTTCTGGATGCATACAGAGGCTACCAACAAATCGCCATGCATGAACCAGATCAGGAAGTCACATCCTTTACAACTCCAAGAGGACTGTATTGCTACAAGGTCATGCCCTTTGGCCTAAAGAACGCAGGAGCAACATTCCAGAGAATGGTCACCAAGATGTTTGAGCCGTTGTTAGGCAGAACAATGGAGGCTTACATCGACGATATGGTGGTCAAAAGCAAGGATGAGAATGACCATCTCAAGGACCTTGGTGAGATGTTTGAGATCCTGAAGAAGCACAAGTTGCGCCTCAACGAGTCAAAGTATGCATTCGGAATAGGATCCGGCAAATTCCTGGGCTTCCTGGTGACCAACCGGGGTATTGAGGCAGACCCATCTCAGATCAAGGCAATTCAGGATCTAGAGAGACCAAACTCAGTAAAAGAAGTACAGCATCTCACCGGCATGGTAGCCGCGCTCAATCGGTTCATAAGCCGATCGTCAGACAGACTGCGACCATTTTTTCAGGCTTTAAAAGCCAAATTTGAGTGGGACGAAGAATGCGACCGCGCTCTGGAAAGCTTAAAAGAATACATGTCTTCTCCACCACTACTTGTCACCCTAGTCCCTGGAGAAAAACTCTTCCTGTACCTAGCAGTCTCACAGTACGCAATCAGCGCAGTGTTGATCCGTGCAGAAAGAATCCAGCATCTGCCCATCTATTATGTCAGCAAGACATTGCTGGACGCCAAAACACGGTACTTGCCACTGGAAAAAATGGCATTAGCCTTGATGATGGCCTCAAGAAAGTTGTCGCACTACTTTCATGCCCACACTATAGTTATCCTCACAGCCTTCCCATTAAAAGCTCTGTTTGAGAGAGCTAACTTCTCTGGGCGAATCTTGAAGTGGGCAGTTGAACTGGGGCAATACAACATCAAGTTCCAACCCAGAACCGCAATAAAGGCACAAGCTTTGGCAGACTTTGTCGCAGAATTCACCCCAGGAAGTCATCATATCTGCCCAGTCGACCTAACTGAAATAACCGAGCTAGGGATGGAAGTTGACATCGGAATAACGCAACCCCTGGCACTGGTTACTCAGTCAAAACCCAAGGCAAACCAGAGTACAGCACGAAAGGAAGAAGCAAACCATGCTACACCAAGTCAAAACTCACCAATAAATAAAGACTTGGTACAATCAGATAGTGAGGGGCAGACAGTAAACATGGACCTTGAAGAGAACACCGACAACATGGAAGACCCCAAGGCATCATCTGATCCCTCCACTTGCTGGAAGTTGTTCGTCGGGCAGATGTAGAAGCTCTTCGTGGATGGAGCATCCAACCGGCATGGAGCAGGACTTGGCATAGTCCTCATCTCTCCAGACGGCCTAGTAGTGGAGCAGGCAGTCAACCTTGGCTTCCCAGCATCAAACAACGAAGCGGAGTATGAAGCGCTTCTCGCCAGTCTCAAATCAGCATTCTACATGAAGGCCACCGAGCTAATGGTCTACAACGACTCACAGCTGGTGGTGAACCAAATTTTAGGCGACTATGAAGCAAAGGATGACAGAATGGCTAAGTACCAAGAGTTGGTCAGAACAGAGATCAAGAAATTTGAAGTGGTGAGGATAGAACAGATCGGTAGGGAGGAAAACAGCAGAGCAGACGAACTAGCAAGCTTCGCCTCAATGGCAGATACCTCCATCCCTCATCCACTACTGATCGACTACCTACCTAGACCAAGCATTGAAGACCCAGAAACAGAAGAGGTATGTTGCGCCGATCTAGCCCCTTCTTGGATGGATCCCATCATATTGTTCCTAAAAGATGGCACCTTACCACAAGACAAGAAAGAGGCCAACAGAATAAGAGCAAAGTCAATGCGATTTTGGCTTTCCCCATCATTGGCATTATACAAGAAATCATTCTCCGGACCCTACCTAAAGTGTGTTCACCCCAGCAAAGTAGAAGCATTCTTATTCGAAATACACAAGGGCGTATGCGGAAGCCATCAAGGAGGAAGATCATTAGCATACAGAGCAATCTCGCAAGGATACTGGTGGCCATATATGCAAGTAGATTCAGAAAAGTATGTCAAAAAATGCGAAAAGTGTCAAAAGTTTGCACACCAAATACACCAACCTGCCAAAGAACTTCTACCTCTCACTAGCCCATGGCCCTTCGCAATGTGGGGCTTAGACATAGTGGGACCACTTCCAACAGCACCAGGCAACAAGAAGTTCTTCCTTGCAGCAACCGACTACTTCACAAAGTGGGTGGAAGCAGAAGCCTTGACATCAATCAAGAAAAAAGATGTGAAGAAGTTTGTTTGGCAGAACATCATCACTCGGTTTGGCATACCAAAAGCTCTAATCTCAGACAACGGCACTCAATTCAACAGCAGAATTTTCAGAGGCTTTTGTGAGGAATACAAGATAGAGTTCTACAATTCTACATCAGCATATCCTCAAGCAAATGGCCAAGCAGAAGCATCAAACAAGGTCGTCTTAGATGGATTGAAGAAAAGGTTAGAGAAAACAAAAGGCAAGTGGGCAGAAGAACTCTCTCATGTTTGATTGGCTTACCGCATCACACCTCGGCGATCGACAGGAGAAACACCATTCTCTCTAGCTTACGACATGGAGGCAGTAATCCCACTGGAAGTTGGCCTCCCCACAATTCGAAGCGAAAACTTTGACCCAGACTTAAACGGCGAAGCCATATCATTGGAGCTTGACCTTGCGGAAGAAAGAAGAGACAGAGCATTGGTTCACATCACCTCCTACCAACAAGAACTGTCCAGAAAGTATAACAAAACAGTGCATCCAAGGCAATTCAAGATTGGAGATTGGGTGCTGCGCAAAGTAATGGGAAACACTTTGGTGTCGGGAGATGGCAAGTTAAGGCCTAATTGGGAAGGACCTTACAAAGTGGTCGGATTAGCAGGCAAAGGGGCATACCACTTACAAGACAAGGACGACAAGGCAATTCCCAGGCCATGGAATACTGCAAATCTCAAGTTATTTTATTTTTAGCTTTTTTCTTATTAAAGTTTGTGTAATTTATCCCTTTCTCAATAAAACAAGTAGTTTTCTTTTTAGTGAGACGTTTTCTTCTGTAAAAGTTTGTTTTAGTAAATTAGTGAGTTAGGGGCATAAAAAACATAGTTGGTCGGATTAAACCAACACCCCTCCTAAGCCCAGGATAAGGATCCAGGCTGCAGGACGTTTGGTCGGAATAACCAAACATTTTTTCTAAGTTGGCTGGAAAAACTAACTTAGAGGTTGGTTGGATTAAACCAACACCCCTCCTAAGCCCAGGATAAGGATCCAGGCTGCAGGACGTTTGGTCGGAATAACCAAACATTTTTATTCTAAGTTGGCTGGAAAAACTAACTTAGAGGTTGGCTGGATTAAACCAACACCCCTCCTAAACCCAGGATAAGGATCCAGGCTGCAGGACGTTTGGTCGGAGTAACCAAACATTTTATTCTAAGTTGGCTGGAAAAAACCAACTTAGAGGTTGGCCGGATTAAACCAACACCCCTCCTAAGCCTAGGATAAGGATCCAGGCTGCAGGACGTTTGGTCGGAGTAACCAAACATTTTATTCTAAGTTGGTTGGAAAAACTAACTTAGAGGTTGACTGGATTAAACCAACACCCCTCCTAAGCCCAGGATAAGGATCTAGGCTGCAGGACGTTTGGTCGGAATAACCAAACATTTTATTCTAAGTTGGCTGGAAAAAACCAACTTAGAGGTTGGCTGGATTAAACCAACTATTTTTATTCTTCAGCCAAAGTAAGGGTATGAGCTGAAGAGTGGTTGGCTGGATTAAACCAACTCTTTGAACTCTTCAGCCGAAGTAAGGGCATAGGCTGAAGAGTGGTTGGCTGGATTAAACCAACTCTTATTACTCTTCAGCCGAAGTAAGTATATCGACTGAAGAGCGGTCGGCTGGATTAAACCAACTCTTGATACTCTTCAGCCGGAGTAAGTATATCGGCTAAAGAGTGGTTGGCGAGTAGGCTTAGTCAGATTGATCAGCTAGGACCGGAATAAAATATCTCGACCAAACTGCAGTTAGAAAGCAAGCTCAAACAGGAACTTAAACCGAGATAACAGTTGGAGCAAAAAGATCATGGGAAAGTCATTACAAGCATATAGATCAAACCGAAATAAGTGTTGAGCAGAAAAGATGATTTTCATTGATCAAGTAAAGAGCAAATACAAAGGAGGGGCTGTAGCCCGGTTACAAGTCCAAAAGAAAAGAAAAAAGAAGAAAGTGCAAAATCAGCTAAAAAGGTCATCTATTTCGGCATCAAGCTCACCATCAACATCAACCCGAAGCCCGATTTCAGTCTGGAGCATGGTCTGGGTTTGGAGCTCGGTCTCAGCTTGAAGCTCGGTTTCAGGTAGTTGCTCAACAATGAGGTCCTCAACCGTTGGCTCCAACCGAGCTGTTTGATCGTTTGCTTGCTCATTGACAACCGGGGTATCGGTTGGCTCATTTTCTTCATCATCATCAGACGCTTCAAGGAATTGCTTTTGAAGGTCGGCAGCATAATCCGCTAGTGAGCTCGGTATGAAGTACTGAGGACGATTGTATACCTCGGTCTCAGGCCCATGACCGAGCTGCACCACGGCTCCCCTCCAACCGCACTTGAAGAACAGGTCCTTCGCTACTTTGCATTGCTGAATGTAAGCAGCTTCGCCTTCTTTAAAACCCTTGAGCTCGGCGTCATTTGCCTTCTTTTTCAACTCTTCTATTTCGGCATTCTTCGTGCCTTCAAGTTTGGCAAGCTCGCGCAAGTACTTGTCTTTCATTATGGTTAGAGCTCTTTGTTTGTCATCGTTAGCCGAGGTAACTAGTCCGGTTAGACGAGTCACTTCGGCCTCCAGCTCGGCCGTCCTAACTTGGGATTGTTTAAGCTCGGAGGTCTTGGCTTCGGCTTCTGCCATGGCCTGCCTTGTTGTTCTCCTGAGCTCCAACACTTTCCTATGTGCGATGTTGTTTTTTTGAATGGCCTGCAAAAGAGTAGTAACTTTCTCTTTAGCCGGACTGACAGTTGGAAAAGTTAGACAGAGAAAAAAGATAGCTACTTACCAAGATCATTGATTTCGTTGATGACCGGATGGCCTTCAGCTCGGTGGTTAGTTGCTTGTGGTAGTGCTCCATGTCTTTTGGAAGGCAAACACTTTTGGCAAGGTTGAAAGCCATCAAGTGATCCTTCTCAGCAACCACCGAGTCAGTATCCTGAATATCTCGGTTTTGAAAGGTAAGATTTGGAGCCCATTTGGAGGAGCCAGCTCGGTCAGAGTGCTCCGGTTGAGGGCTGGGCGGAAGAATGGTCTCATCCTCATCAACAAGGCGTTGCTCGGTTTGGCTAGTCCGGGCACGCTTGTTCGCCCGAGATGACGAAGGCTGTTGCGAAGGAAGTGCCACAACGGTTTCCTGGGTCTGGTTCGGTGGTGGTACCTCGGCCCTGTTTGTTTCGGTCAACAAAGCCCTTACTCTGTTTCTTTTGGCCATTTCCTCTTCAGCAGTCAGTGGGATTAGGTTGATTTGTGGCCAGGTTGGGTCTGGTTCGGGGGCGTCTTCTAGCAGAAAGTCGGTCACTCTAGCTTTTCGGCGGCCCTGTATCTGTATGTCGGTTGGATATTTAGCAGCTTGGCCCAACTTCGTTCTGGATACCGTAGTGCGGCGCGGAGAGTGTTTAGATTGGGGCAGCTGTAAAGTGATTGAAGATGGGCTGAATCTGCATAATAAGAACAACTGTTAGTTCGGTTCAGGAGCAGGAAACCGAAGTAAAACAGAAGCATGAAAAGAAACCAAAGTAATTATACCAGGGATTTCTTTATTCCAATTTATACTTCGGCCTGGGATCTGGGCTTGGTGGTCTTCAAAATTGCCAGATACCCAGAAAAAATCATCATCATTCAAGTCTTTATCCGGTGTGTCTTTTATTATTTGCTCTCGGCGGCGTCGTATTCTTAAATAATAAACCCACCCGTCGTCTTTCAACCCTATTGAGTACTGATGGAAGATCTCGGCTAGGCCAAGGTTAATGCCAACTCGGCGGTTTAATTCGGCTATACCGTTTATTATGCGGTATGAGTTGGTGGAAAGTTAGGTGGGGCATATCCTAGTTTGTCTAAGAAATTCGCAGAGTAAGGGTTGAACCGGGAATCTTAGACTGGTTTCTACTATGGATAGGAGGGTAAAGGGTACAAAACCTTCGTTCCCCCATGGAGTAACGTCTCTCTTGGGCAAGGTTAGGTGGACATCATCAGGGATATTGTATTCCCTTTGGAATTCGGCTAGACCACCAGGTGTCTCTACCAAGAATCTATATTTACCCATTTGTTCTTTAAGATATAAATAAATTAGATCGGTTGAAAAATTATGCTCAGTAGCTCGGTTGAGCCCTCAAGGGAGTGCCTAGGCAACCTAAGTCTGCAAAGTGAAAAACAAAGGTGTTAAGCACAGATCATTGGACCGTGCTACAAAGTAAAAAGCAGGAAAATAGAAGTCTGACTTCGGTTGTGTGAGATGCTAAAGGATTTATCTCGGTTTTATTGTAGGCTCCGTAGCTCGGTTCGAGCAAAGGGTGCGATATCTCGGTTAAAAGAAAGGTTCTAGTAGACCGGTTGAGCGTGTAGGGGCAGCTCTCTTAGTTCGGTCTAAACTAAGAATGCTGGTTTAGCCCCTGGGCATAGCTCGATCGAAACTGAGGCTACCAAGTACCCTAATTACGGACTTAGTTCGGTTTGTTATCTCGGCTAAAGTAAATCAAGGTTTTCTAGAAGCTATGGTGCAAGTTTCAGTTCGGCTGTGAGGTGTGCCTAGGCCTCACAAGGCAAACAACCTCCTAGTTCGGTTACATGGTTATTTTGAATCAAAATTAGTGTTCTATGGGTTGTTTCATAGATTCAAGTGGTTCTTGTGAAGTTTTTTTCCAGAAAAACACGAAGCTAAGCAGCAAAAGTGTTTTGCAAAAAACATAAAAACAGTATGCCATGGCTCGAAACAGGTATGAAAAACAAGGAAAGTAGAACAGATGTCTGAAGCTTACCAGAGGAAGAGGAAGGAGCTGGATTTTGTAAGAGGCACTGGAAAGATTTACGAGCTTCACAATTGCAAGGTTGAAGTGCAGATGGAAGTTCGAAGAGAGAGAAAAGAAGATGAGCAGTATGAGGATGATTCAAAATAGCAAGGGTTTGTTTTGTTTAGATAGAGAGATAGGAAGGCGGGAACTGTTCAAATTTCACGAAGTACGAAGACGGCATGACAGTTGCATTGGGCCAATCAGCGGCTGCCACGTGTCATTGGAATGGGAAATGATTCAGTTGCTGTGATTGAAGAGACGTGTTGACCGGACAGGTACAGCTCGGCTTAAATTAGCTCGGCTGGAAAGGCTAAAAGTGTTTTTAGCTTGGCTGGAAAGGCTTAAAAGTTTTAGCTCGGTTGTTAGCTCGGCTGTTAGACAAGTAATCCCTATCATGCTTTGCAGATGGAATTAAGGGGCAATTGAGAGGGTAATTTATGTAGCTAAATTGGGCCGAGCTGGGCAATGGGCCATTAGTGGGCCAAAGTAAGGAGCGAAAGGGCCTTTGAAGTTAGTCCGGTCCCGAAGCCGTATTGATTAGTCCGGTCACATAAAAGCCCTTCTTTTTAGTTCGGTTTAAATGAGTACTACGGTTGGTTCAGTCGTCCGAGTTAGTTCGGTCGTGGTATATGGAGCCGAGGTACGCTGAGCTTTCATAAGTACTTGGTTCTGGGGGGTTAGTTCGGCTCAACTCTCTTTATGGATAGCTCGGTCTTAGCATGTGAATGCCGAGGTAAGAGAAAAGAAAGTAATAGCCGAAGTAATAGTTAGTTCGGTCGTATGGTAATCCGGCCATGGTAAAACCATCTCACTTGGTTCAAGCAGTGAGGGGGGTGTTGAGAGATAAGCGTTATCTTTCAGGAGTATGAATCCTAGGCGGACTCTGCATGGAGGAGTAAAAGTCCTACTAGGATTGTGCCACACGGAACCTATAAAAGCTCACAAACATCACCTATGGAAAGGTAACACAACTTTGATTCCCGAATATACAGAGCTTTTGTCTATTTGTCTAGTTTGCTGACTTAGGCATCGGAGAGGTTTCCGGCACACACCTGCCAGCTAGCTCACGTTTGTATTTTCAGGTAGTAGAACGACGTCGTACGGAGGAGCGCAGACTTGATCAACAGGATTATACGAGAAGGTTTATTTCTTTTCCGTACAGGAAGTAACATAAGTTGATTAATTAGGGTTTTTCACTCATATTCAATATGAATCTGAAAACATTAACAGCAATGGTACTAGAATCAACATTGAAACCTAAATTGAAAGTAAGAGAACATGATTAACTAGGGTTTTTCACTCAAATTCACTAAGAATCTGAGAATATTAACAGTAATCGCACCAAAATCAACATTGAAACCTAAATAAAAAGCAAGGCAACATGATTAAGTAGGGTTTTTCACTCAAATTCACTAAGGCCTGGTTTGGGAACAGGCTATTTTAGTAACTTTTTGGCTTTTTACGAAAAGATGTGCAGAAAAATAGAGAGGTGATGTGATGTGTTTTAGTTGACTTTTTGGCTATTTTAGCCACTTCCCAAACATAGCTTAAGAATCTGAGAATATTCACAGCAATCGCACCAAAATCAACAATGAAACCTAAACAGAAAGCAAGGCAACATGATTAACTAGGGTTTTTCACTCAAATGCACTAAGAATCTGAGAATATTTACCGCAATGGCACCAAAATCAACGATGAAACCTAAACAGAAAGTAAGGCAACATGATTAACTAGGGTTTTTCACTCAAATTCACTAAGAATCTGAGAATATTCACAGCAATCGCACCAAAATCAACAATGAAACCTAAACAGAAAGCAAGGAAACATGATTAACTAGGGTTTTTCACTCAAATTCACTAAGAATTTGAGAATATTCACAACGATCGCACCAAAATCAACATTGAAACCTAAATAGATAGCAAGTGAACATGATTAACTAAGGTTTTTCACTCAAATTGACTAAAAATCTGAGAATATTCACAGCAATCGCACCAAAATCAACAATGAAACCTAAACAGAAAGCAAGGCAACATGATTAACTAGGGTTTTTCACTCAAATTCACTAAGAATTTGAGAATAGTCACAGCAATGGCACCAAAATCAACAATGAAACCTAAACAGAAAGCAAGGCAACATGATTAACTAGGATTTTTCACTCAAATTCACTAAGAATCTGAGAATATTCACAGCAATCGCACCAAAATCAACAATAAAACCTAAATAGAAAGCAAGGGAACATGATTAACTTGGGTTTTTCACTCAAATTCACTAAGAATATGAGAATATTCACAGCAGTCGCACTAAAATCAACATTGAAACCTAAATAGAAAGCAAGAGAACATGATTTTTATGGCATTACAATGAATGTTCTCAGATTCACAAACAAAAACAAAAACAAAAGTTTCGAACTCAACATTATAGAAAACAAAAGGTTTGAAAATGAAAGTTTCGAACTCAACATTCAAGCTGAAATGGAAATGAAAAACAAAAGTTTCGAAAATGAAAGATTTCGCAAAAATTAGGGTTTAAGATACTTGAATCTTACTTGTTTTCACCATTTTTGGTTGTTCGGATGTTTGAATGTTTGATGATCTAGTTTGTTTTTGGGAAATCTGAGACAAAATTGATGAAGGAAGACGAAATGTGAGGCGAAATTGATGAAGGTGAGAATGAAATCTGCGAGAGTGAGAAATGGCGGGATGAACTGTCAATGAAATCGTGAATCAGCGATTTTTGTTTTGTGTTTTGATTTGGTAAGGGTAGTTTCGTCATATTAATGGATTATGGGACTTACTGGTGAAAAGTTTTTGAACTAGGACTTAATGGACCATTATTTGCTAAAACGGGACTTACCTGTAAATCACCCTAGACTTTTTGACTTTTAGACTAAAACAATTAGTTGCCAAACAAATCCTTAATCAGGCCAATTTCCCTAACTGTGACATTTTGAACATTTTAGTCCCACTTCAGGGTGTGTTTTTTACTTTATTCCCAATATAGGGTGAAACGGTTTTGGCAAACCTGTTTTCTTTAAAACAGCATTGGCAAAGCCGTTTTTGGTGAATAAAAAAATAATAAAATTTTCCTTCATAAAAACGGCTTTTCTAAAGCTATTTTTACTTAATGTCTAATTAATTTTCAGATTATATAAAACCGTTTTTGTAAAACCGTTTTTATTTTTTATTAATTTTTTTTTCTCAATTTATAAATATTGTTTGCCTAAAATAATAATTTTATCATAAATACAAAACGGTTTTGAGAAAGCCGTTTCATTATTAACAAAACCCATCTCCTTCTCCCTTTGAACTTACGAAAGCTGTTTTTGATATCCAACACAACATATTGCGATTCTCACTCAGCCAAACTCCGAAGAGAAGACTGACAATGAAGACGAAACAAACGAACAACGGCCAACAGTACACCACCGGCAAAACGAGGAACACCTTCAGCAAACACCCACATTCAGGTTTGTATCGCATAAATGAGGGTTTTCATTTCAGATTTGGGATTTTAAATTTCGAAATTAGGGATTGCTAAAACTAGGGTATTGAAAAGGTACAAATTTTGTTATTTGTAAGATATAGTTTACGATTTTCTGTATCTCAGTTCACTTTTTCTGTATCTCAGTTCACTCCTTTTTTGTTTATCATATAATTGTTATGATCAGGTTTTTTTTTCTGTTTTTTCTGTTACGATTTTCTGTTTTTTTTTTTTGGTCCATTAATTTTTGTTTTTTGTTAACTTTGGCCAGTACTTTGTTCGGTGGTACTGTATAGGTGTGCATATGTGATGTCAAACTTGGGTTATAAATTGATGTTAAAGAAATCAAATGTTGTTATTAAAATGTGATAATTTTCCTGTCTTCTCTAATAGGATCAAAATTTCGTTTCCGTACGTTCTTTCGGTTAGGTTGGAAATTAAAATAGAATTGGAAACTTTTTCAAACGTTTCGAAAACATGAGAAATAACAAAAGGATTTGAAAGTGTATGAAAATATTTGGAAAAAAAAAAACAAAAACTTTTATTGAGGTTAATAAATTCTCAATAGTTAATTACTTGAACATGTTGAGTGTTATGAATGCTTAGTTGGATAAGGGGTTTGCCATTTTAAGAAAAATATATTAAAAGAAATTGCGAAATTCTTCTAACAGTAGGCATGGACAAATAAACAATCGGTGCATTGCTCCTTAATGTTTTCTAGACTACGAGCACAATTGGTAGCTGATTTGTTATCACAATAAAGCCTCAAAAAATCTTTTTTGGTTGGTCTTAATTATTATGGTGATTTTTAGTCAAAAGAAGCTCAAAGGGTCTATGTGTCATTGATTTGCACTTGATCTGGCATCTATTTGACTGGCATTTACTTTACCAAGTTGCAAAGATAACCTCTTTATCAATGTAATTAGCCCAATCAAACGGAGTTAAGAAAACAAATGTTTATTCAACAATCCTCAGAGTTTCTTCTAAACTGAGGTGTTGTAACTCCATGCGTGAATTGATTATCTGTAGCTACATGAATCTATTAGATTAGCAATTGACCCAAAAGCTTAATGTGTTTATGTTTTTAGAAGGCAAGCTACTTTTTAGTCTTCATGGAAAGTTGGAATTTCAATATTTTATACTATTGTTTTAGAGTGAACAATTGTGGCCATGGTAGTTTAGAGTTTGAACTTGTGAACAATTTAGGATTTTCCTGTTGGAAGTTCTTAGGTTGTTATAGTATGAAAAATTAGGGCTTGTAAAATTAGGTTCTTATAGTATGACGAATTAGTTTAGTAGAGTTTTTCTATATCAAAGGCCTATTGGTTATAATGTCATACATGGATGGTTCAATACATGAAGATGAAATGTGAAATTATGGCGCGCACAGTGAGGTTGTGGGAAGAGTTCTTACAGTATGTGCATGCTATTTCATAGAATGTGAAATTAAAAAAATCAAAGTATGAAAGCAACTACACACGAAACACATGACGAAAACGGGTTTGATAAACCTAAACAAAATGTCAATTGAAGATATGGAAAAGGTTCTTTCAAAGCATTTGAAAACACCCACCCATGAAAGCCCCAAAAAAAAGAGTTATAATTGAAAAAATTATTTAAAAAAATAATAATAATACCAAAGGGAAAGCATAACAACATAAAACAAGAGTAAAGGAAAACATAAGCTTGTAAGAAGGGATGAAGAAATCATGACAAATCACAACAAAATAATTCAAATGTTAATTCATGATAATTGGAGAAATGATCCCACACATGATTTTTTGTTTAAATGTACAAATAGATAATCCTTCTAAACAATACAAGAAATATAAGTCATATAGGATGCTATTATATATGGAGCAAATAACTTTCATTTCCATGTTCACATCGATAATGCCACTTAAATATTTTGTAATACCAAAAGACCCATGCCTAAAGGTACTCTTGTGTAATATATGTGGTGTTTGCGCTCAAATGTTCTTACTTTATTATTTTGAAATAATTGAGTTACTTTGAATGCAAAGTTTAGGTATGGAAGTTGTGAGCATTATGTTCTATTGGGGTGGAAAGATTTTGCGCAATCGCGATGAAGGTGTGTCGTACGACACCGAACCTCAAGGGTTGTATAATGTGCACAGGGGGATAACATTGGGCGAGTTGGAGGCTATGATGGTGCCGACGGTTGGTACGCATGGGGAAATAATGCGATTAGAGTTTAAATGTAGACTCCCATGTCGGGGGAAGTATAGGTTGCTGTCAATCAAAGATGATGAGACCTTAAGTAATGTCTTAGAGCTCCCACATAAATTAGGCCCTGATTATTTTTTGGAAATCTATGTGGAGAATGAGAGCAATTTTGGTGGCACGGAGATGTCAATTCCGGTGGGCGGGACATTCACTCAAATGTTGACACAATCGCAATCCCCTGACAATACACTTATATAGTCTGCACACATGTTCCCTGAAGATTACCCTCCATTCAATCATTCTCAGAGTTACAATCAATTAAATGCATCACAGAACGTAGATGGTTATTACAGTGCCGGAGCAGGTCCAAGTGCTCCGACAACGTATAATCCGATGGTTCTTACAACCCCATATCCCCACTGGAATGAAAAATGTCCACTGGTTTGTAATGGTCAATGTACAATAGAGACGGCTGTCCAAAATTATGCATCCTCCGATGATATAGCGCCATTGTTTGACGAGGTTGGAGTAAGTGATGAAGATTCCGTGGAAGATGTGGATGGCGCATAGGAAGGTGCAGACAATGACTCCAGTGATGACGAAGTTGAAGGGCATCATGATATGCAGGAGGTACACCCAAATGTCCATATCCCTTTTCTACCATAATTTGCATTTCGACAATGATGGTTCGATCACTAGCCGTGATGTTGTCGAACGTTGGCCATTGTGGGACTTCGAAACTGCTCATTTGGAGAAAGGAATGATATTTACTGATAAGAAAAGACTAGTGCACGCTGTTCAATTGTATAACCTGAAGCGCAATCGAGAATGCAAGGTCATAGAATCCAAAGGAAACAGTTGGGTGGCCGAGTGCAAGCACGGCTGCAATTGGAGGGCTCGGGCAACGAAGTTGAAAGACAAAGATTTCTTTCAAATTAGAAGGTTTGAAGCGCCGCATCAGTGTGTGTACCCTAGAATGAATAGGGACAATTGCAACCTCAAGTCCGAGGTCATTGTTCATTTCATCAAGGCACAAATTGCGATAAGTGCCATGTTAGATTATTGTTTTTAGGATTTCATTATGACTGTAATGTATTCAAATATAATTTATATTTGCAGATATCACTAGAATTGCCTATTGCTACCATAATTGAGGTCGTGAAGGAGAAGTTTCAGCTCACTATATCATATAAGAAAGTGTGGCTTGCAATGACGAAGGCAGTTGCAATGGTGTTTGGTGACTGGGACGAGTCGTACCGAAGGTTGCCTAGATATATGGTTGCATTGCAGGCATTCAATCCAGGCACAGTTGTCATGTGGGACATGATTCCGAATTTGCACTCTACCTCAATCGGAACTGAAATGTACATGAACTATGTGTTCTGGGCATTTAAACTTGCAATAGAAGTCTTCAAGTATTGTCGTCCAGTGATATGCATTGACGGCACCCACTTGTACGGGAAATACAAAGGGAAGATTGTTGCGGCCACTGCAGTGACTGTTGCGGACAAGATTGTGCCTCTTGCTAAGCGAAACACAATATTGCCTACATAAGCTTCCTTTTTTCACACATTAAGTAGTCAAATCATGGAGAGAGCATGCCTACATAAGCTTCCAAGAAATTCAAGTTGCGTTTCTAACACCCCTCGCCCTTTTTACTACATTGACAGTGTCACATGGCAACAGTGACTTTGCCCATACGCTTTAATTTTCACTGATTTACCTTACAGTGAGCATGCCCTTATTTTGTTGGTATATGCAGATGGATTGTCAAGTCATGTGACTTGGTGCACAGGCATTGCTTTTCTCAGTTTTCTGATTACAGTGACAACTCATCTCTTATTGATATATGTGGGATTGTCAATTCAGAAAGTCACATGACAACAGTTAATTCACTGATTTACTTTACAGTGAGCATGCCCTTATTTTGTCAGTATATGTAGATGGATTGTCAAGTCATGTGACTTTGTGCATAGGCATTGCTTTTCTCTATTTTCTGATTACAGTGACAACTCATCTCTTATTGATATATGTGGGATTGTCAATTCAGAAAGTCACATGGCAACAGTGAATTCACTGATTTACCTTACAGTGAGCATGTCCTTATTTTGTTGGTATATGCAGATGGATTGTCAAGTCATGTGACTTGGTACACAATATTTGCTTTTCTCTGTTTTTTCATTCTAGTGACAACTCATACCTTGTTCGTATATGTGGGATTGTCATGCAGAGGCATTTATTTTCTATGGTTTTTCCTTCAGTGTTTTTCTAAAGCCGTTCATAACCAACTATATAGACAACTAAAGGTGAAGACACAACCTTACAACTCATTTCGCCCTACGAAATTATCATTCATTTGTTTAAAAAAATTAGCATGGCTACACGATTCATGGGAGGGAGTGCGAATCGCAGAGGTGGTATGAACTTGCAAAGGGGTGACAGTTTACGACAAGGAGAGGGAAGGGGACGTGGCGATGCTGAAGACGAAACAACAATACTTGTTTTAGATTATGCTTGTGGTTATTGTGATAGGTTTGGGAAGCGACATTTTTTTATGCCCAAGTATTATCGAGTTCAATGAGGTTCATGTATGGTGCCATCTGACAATCAAACAGGATATGGTTTATCTGACACTGCTCGTCTGAAGTGGCCTGCACTATTTATAGAGCGGGTACAATTGGAAACCTTGAGTCGGGAAAATCAACTTAAGGTGCCAAAAGTACGTTCTGTTGAGATCCAAAAAAAAAGATCCTGATAATGTTGATCGACTATGTGAAAGACTATAACGTAAGATTTCTCAAATGCGCCGTAGGTTAGCCCGCAATATGCAACCATACATAGTTAAGAAGGATGCCCAGACGAACAGAACAGAACCAAATGTTGCTGCTATCAAGGGTATCATGGAGGATCCTGAACTTGTCTCTGACCCTGAGCTTTCGGATTATTCAGACTCTGAGATAGCCGATTTAAGCGCGAATTAGGTGTTTATGTTTATACTTCGGCAATATTAGGTTATGCATTAATATGTAATGTGTATGTTAGACTAAGTGTTTCCATAATGAGTTTGTCAAATTTTCTACCTAATATTTGTCTATCTAACTGTTATGTTTATGTATTGTGTGTTCAGTTCAGGGTGTTCAGGATGCATGTATTGTGTGTTCAGTTCATAGTGTCCATAATGTATTTTTATGGGAGATTTATGTCTGTACTACCTATGTAACTGAAAACTGTTACATTTGCAACTTCAATTATGTTGTTTTCATGCCCGTTTGAGTATAGTAAATTAGCGACTTCGTATATTATGTATTAAGTTTTATTACAAAAATGTTGACAATTTATTTTAGGGGAAATACACATTCTCTTAACTTGTTCAACTTCTCAGTCGTGACAACCTAAAAATGTAACCATTATTCATTGAATATAACAAATAACGTTCTCATTTTTACAAAAAATACACTACAAATTGAATAAAACAAATAACCTTTCCACTCATTCATTCATTGCACAACATCAGTCTTATGAAGTAAGCGAAACCAATTGAATCACAATAACATCAACTCTAACCCAATATTTACATTACATAAGTTCTTGTTCGTAATCAGACACCAAATTACATACAAGTTACATACATATCAAAAAACGGAAAAAGTACCATTTGTGTGTAAAAAATACATCACCAAAATTTGAGGTTTTTCTCTTCTTCCTTCTTGTTGCAGCTCTCGCGGTGGCCTTTGTCTTCTTGGCCTCCTCCGCGGTGCTCTTCGCATCTCACCCAAAACAAAGACAAAAGAAGAAATAAAAAAATTTACATGAAAACGGCTTTAGTACAGTGAAAAAAAAATTATGAATTACACCTTCTAACCCAAAATAAAGACAGAAGAAAAAACAAAAAAATTTACATAAAAACGGCTTTAGTAAAGTGAAAAAAAAAATTCTGAATTACACCTTCTAACCCAAAACAAAGACAAAAGAAGAAACAAAAAAATTTACATGAAAATGTGTGACACCTGAATTTTCTTTTAAAATTGCAATAAATAGAATTCAAAAATAAATAAATCAATCAATAAATAATAATAAATAAATAGGAAATTGGGAAGTTATCAATTAAATTGTTTGTAAGACACCACACATTAAATATTTTAGTAAGTGGTAACTGATATTTTATAGTTTGGTAGTAAGTTTTATAGACGTGAACCTAATGTATAATCATAAGTAATTTTAGGACTCATAAAAGGAATCATACTATTTAGATTTGATTTTAAGAAAAAAAAAAAAAGTGGTGATTTGTTGCCATCCTAAGGCATAGGAGGATGACCAAGCCATGCAGCCTTGATGAATCATCAAGTTAATAAAGAGGGAGATGCCACTTGTTAGACAGGTGGCTACATTTGAGCAATTCACATGTGAGAATACCACCTATAAATAGTGCACGGCTGGGAAGCTTCAAAGACAAGGTGAGACAAAAATAAGAAGCATCCAAGTAAGGAAACACATTGGCAGAATAAGAGAACATTCGAGCAAGAAACGGGGAGCAAGTTTAGAAGAATTTAGGAGTAATATTTATGTGAATTTTATTATACCTTGAGTTATTATAATATGTTTTCTACATGTCTTAAATTACCATAATATATTTTACGAATGTTTTGAGTTACCACAATTTATTTGATATAAATTATGTTTTATGGTTAGGTTAATATTTCAATTATGTAGATTATTTTCTGAACTCTATTTGCTTAAGTTAAAACCCATGGATATGTTTGTTTAAATTTTAGAGATTATTTAACAATGACTTTGTAAACAATTATTTTCTATAAGTACCACCACGGGAGTCCTACGCCTTGGGGGACTTAAATAACCATAGGCCCCTGTTTGACCACTTTGTGGTCCCCTGTTTGTCATGGATCCATTGACCCCTGTAGTGATTGTCACTTAGTGACCCATGTTCTGTTCTGTTATAGTTAATTATTTCAGTTTCTGGCACTTAATTAATTTGTGTATTCAACTCAAATTATGTTAATGTTTTAGTAAATAATTATCTATGGCCATGTTGTACCCTAATACTCATAGTATAATATTTCTCACTCTGCTATGTGCTTATAGCTGTTACCCCTTTCAAGTGACGAGGTTTAGCGGGATTAAGATGGAAATGGATCGCTGTGTTGTTTTTTTTTTTAAATCTTTTTTTATTTCTGTCTGTTTTGTTTTGAACTCTTGTAATACAATAAAGTTCAAATGACTATGTTTTGTTTCCTTTTAAATAAGCAGTTGGTACCCAATTATTTTATTTTAATTTATTTAATTTATCCGCTTGCGCTGCGACTACAACATTATTTGAATTTTTTATTTTTATCTTGTTACGATGCCGAGCCCTTGGGTACCAGGTTTGGGTCGTGACAAAATGGCTTTAGTAAAGTGATTTTTTTTTTTTTTTGAATTATATCTTCTAACCCAAAATAAAGACAAAAGATTTTTTTTTTTTTTTTACATGAAAATGGCTTTAGTAAAGTGAACAAAAAATTCTGAATTACACATAACCCAAAACAAAGATAAAAGAAAAAATAAAAAAAATTTACATAAAAACGGCTTTAGTAAAGTGATATATATATATATATATATATTTTTCTTCTTCTAAATTACACCTTCTAACCTAAAACAAAGACAAAAGAAAAAATAATTTTTTTTTACATGAAAATGACTTTAGTAAAGTGAACAAAAAATTCTGAATTACACCTAACCCAAAACAAAGACAAAAGAAAAAATAAAAAAATTTACATGAAAATGGTTTTAGTAAAGTGAAAAAAAATTTCTGAATTACATTATCACGTTCTAACCCAAAACAAAGATAAAAGAAGAAATTTTTTATTTTTTTTACATGAAATTGTGTTTACTAAAGCCGTATTGGAAAACGGTTTTCGTAAACTCATTTTCTGAATTACATTTTCACCAAAACAAAGACAACGGGAAAAAAAAAAAAAAAAAATTCCCATGAAAACGACTTTAAGAAAGCCGTATTAGAAAACGGTTTTAGTAAACCCGTATTTTGAATTACTGTTTCACCAAAGACAACAGAAGAAAAAAAAAAAATTCCATGAAAACGGCTTTAGGAAAGCCGTATTAGAAAACAGTTTTAGTAAACCTGTTTTCAGAATTACATTATTTGTGGCAATTTATATTATGTTGAAAAATTGGGAAAAAAGAATAAAAATAAAAACGATTTTACAAAAATCATTTTATATAATTTGAAAATTAATTAGACGTTAAGTAAAAATAACTTTAGGAAATGTTTTTTATTATTTTTTTATTCATCAAAAATGACTTTGCTAATGCCATTTTAAAGAAAACGGGTTTACCAAAACCGTTTCAGCAGGATATTGAGAATAAAGCAGAAAACAGGGCGGGAAATTGAGAATAAAGCAGAAAACGGGTTTAAAGAGTCTGGACTAAAATATTCAAAATGTCACAGGGAGGGAAATTGGCCCCTTAATCACCCCTTCCATTTCTCTCTCCTCCAGTGCTGAGTCGACTCTCCTCTGACTGTTGACTGCCGCAGCTCCGTCCTCTTGAAGAGCGCGTCTGCTCTCTCCCTCTTCGAGAAGGACTTTATGGCCGGCAAAAACAGGGCGGCATCAAGAGATCTCCATCCTCTTGCAAGAAAACGAGACTTTAATGGCGACAACAGCAATGTGAAAGGTCATATCAAGATTTGTCTTTGGCAATCAAATCACACCATCACCGATCTTGCCACACAACGTCGTCCCAAGAAGATCTTCTTCGACCATGCCCTAATTCTCCTTTCTCTACTAAATCGTCGATCTTCTCTGCCGAATCGCAATCGTCGGAGCCCCTCCCCCACCATGATCGTCATGGTTTCTCCGTCAGAGAGTTCAAGAGATGAGACTACGTCCCACGAGGACTTTTATAACCTTACGAAGGACTCTCTACCTCAAATCGACGTCATCAACGGCGTCGAGACTATGATCGTCGATGGTGGTTGTACAGAGGCAGAAAAAGCCGTTGATTTGGGTAAGGAAATTTAGGATTTTTTCAATCATTAAGTCATAATGAATTTCTATTCATAATGCATGATCTCATCAATGATTTGGCTCAAGCAATTGCAGAGGACATCTATTTTTGGTTGAAGAATAATTTAGAGGATGACAAGCAGAAGAAAATTTCAAATAAGGCTCGACATTCATCTTGTGTTGCTAGCTAGCAAATATGACGGAATCAAAAAGTTCAAAATTTTCGATGATGCCAGATGCTTACGAACCTTCTTAGAGTTTTCACTGTGTAGGAGGAACTACATAATGAGGTACTTGCTTCATGATTTGTTGCCAATGTTAAAGTGCTTATGTGAGTTGCGTTTGTGTAGTTCTGGGATAGATGAACTAACAAATTCCATTGGAGATCTAAGGCATACAGTACCTAAATGTATCCCATTCTCAGATTAGAAAGCTACCTAAGTCGGTGGTAACTGTGGTAACTCTTTACAATTTACAAGTCTTGTTCTTGAAATTTTGTGAAAAACTTGAAAAGTTGCCTATAGACATGGGAGACCTGGTGAACCCACGCCATTTTGATATGACTAGTGCGAATATTCTATCATTGGAAAAGATGCTGCTACAGATAGGTAAATTAACAAAGCTACAAACGTTGTCAAATTTTATCGTGGGTAAATGTAGTGGGCATAGAATAGAAGAGTTGGAAAACTTATCACACATTCGTAGGGTCATACACATATCAAAACTGGAGAATGTAAGTTCTGCTAAGGATGCAAGGGATGCAAATTAATATCTAAGGAGAAGTTAAAAGAGTTATCACTAGAATGGAATGACTCTCATAATCCACAGAATGACAAAATTGAGAGTGATATACTTAACATGATAAGGCCTCACAATTTGTTGGACCGACTTACCATCCACAGGTATGGCAATTCAAAATTATCTAATTGGGTGGAGATACAATATCATCGTAGAAAAAAAATAAAATTGAACAAATTGAATATGTTCAAAATATTTATGTTGAATAAAATAAATAAGTTCATACTTGATATGTTGAACAATTTCAATTCATTCAGACTTATTATGTTGAATATATATTAAATTTTATATGTTATTATTATTATTATTTTTGTAAATATTGAATACATCTACTTTTTAAAAAAGAAAAGAAAATATACTGAAAAATAAATTAAATTTAAGAATTGAAATTCTTAAGGAATTAAAATGTTCAATTTTTTATGTATGAATATTTGTAATTTGGTCAACTTTAATAATTTGAACAAAATTGTTTTGTTCGAATAAAAATAATCAAACATTATGTAAAAGTTAAACTTTGATTATCCGAACACGTGACGAACAAAGTCGTATTCTCGATGATTACATTTACATTCAACAGCCCCCCTCAAATTCAAGGGGGATAGGAACTAACCAACTTGAGTTTGGAGAGAAAGTAACAAAACAGGAAAAATAATCTGACAAATAAAAGTAGATAGGAGACACTGTATGGTCGTGTCAGACCGTTGTAGAAGACAGTTTACTGGGTCATGTCGGACCGTTGGAGAAGAGAACCGAAATCAATGTCGGAACAATTTATCGAGTCTTGTCGGACCCATATAAGAGCTAACTGGAATCAATGTCGGGACAGTTTACAGAATCTTGTCGGACCCATATAGGAGCTAACCGGAATCAATGTCGGGACAGTTTATAGTCTTGTCGGACCCATATAGAAGCTAATCGGAATCAAAGTCGGGACAGTTTACAGAGTCTTGTCGGACCTATAAAAGTTGCATCCTCAAAAGGCGTGCCCAATCTTATCAAAAGGCGTGCCATCAAAAGGTGTGCCCGACAGCCATCAAAAGGCGTGCCATCAAAAGATGTGCCCGATAGCCATCAAAAGGCAAGCCATCAAAAGGCGCGCCGATTTGTCGTCTGGCGTTGAGAGGCGCGTAAGGCGCGTGTCTGCCTTGCCTATTTAAACCAAGGCGAGGCTGCCGTTGATGCATAACAAACCAGCTGAAAAACTTCTGAAAAAAAGACTTTTCGTTCTCTGAGAGCTGTTATCTTTGAAACACTCTCCAACCAACTCTAAATATGGCCTCTTCTTCCCGTTCAGCTACCCAGAACATAGCCTCTTCGTCCCGTGGTCTCACTCTCTTTCCCGACCTCAACGAGTCCACAAGAGAGATGGCCGGGGCAGGTGCCCTTGAACCGCAACCAAGCGCCCCTGGACCAAGCGCCCCTGGTTTTGCGCCTTTGAACTTTCCGATGCTGTCTGTGGAGCAAAGAATGGTTGCACAATCGGATATTGAGACGAATTATTACACACTGAAGTCATGTGTTGAGACCATGACTGCGGTCTCAAACCTGTCGCACCGGCTTCAGAGTAGGACAAATGAGGTGCAGCAGTTAAACGCCCAACTGGCTCTGCTCCAGGGCATGTATAAGGATGCTCGAGCAGAGATATGTGGGCTGAAGGCAGAAAATAAGGAACTGAAGCGGAAGGCCACAGTGATGCTCAGATTTGGAGGTCCTCCATATGTGACGGTGGAGGAGCAACGGGAAGTGAACGTGCTGGGTGGTGTGGGAAACACGGAGGCAGCACCGGCAAGGGACGCCCAAGACAAAGGCAAAAAGAAGAGAACAGCTGAAGAGGCGAAAAAATAAGGCCGGTTGTTGTTGTGTGGGTTGTGGTTGATGTGTTTTTGTGAGGTTGTTTTGTTTTGTTTTTTTTTTTTTGTTTTTTTTTTGTTTTTTTTGGGTGTAAAAATGTGATCGAGGTTGATCCCCGAGATGAATAAAATAAGGTAAGGTTTGGTGTGCAAATCGATATGGGATGAATGAGATTGGAAAAAAGAGAAACGTGAACTTGTGGATACATTTGTGCCACTGGTTGTTGCTGCTGTTGTACCATGGCTATTGCGGATGTAGGGACACTGTTGGCTGTGTGCGAGCTCAAGGCCTCCTGAGGAGACGGTAGACCATGCCCCCTGACAGTCTCATCCATTAATGGTCTGAAATATGGGATGTCATATCCAGTTTGGGGATCATACGCCGAGAAATTTGGTAATTCGGGTGCATCTTGCTGGTGTTGTGACTCTGAAGGAGTGTAGGACGGATTGTTGTCACGAACCAACCCAATGTCGGAATAACTGTCCAAATTCGGGGGACTAGAAGACTCCGTATCAGGCATCTGATTATCAGATATTGCACCTGATGCTGGAGAATTGGAACCAGAATTTCGAACTTGATCATCTAGTAAATCTATGTGCTTGCTGGCAGAAATTTCATCACTGGAAAACTCCGGGGCGGATGCTGACAAACTTGTACAGTGTTCTACGGACGAATTTTCTGCACTTCCAACTGTGTGGGACTTGGATACATAGTCCCTAGAAGAATCAAACTCTGTCCCAAAGCTCCCAAAGGTCAGCCGACAGCGGTCAGACTCGGCCACTCTAATATGCTCCGCAATGATTACATTCTGATTCTCATACTTGTTTACTTGTGACGGTTTATCTTGCACCTGTGTTGCATCTGTTTCCAAGTCCTTGGGATTTTCAGTAGGATGTGGAACGGATTTTGCTGGTGTTCCAATAACTCCAGGACCGTTATGACTCAACTTTTTGCTCAATTTTGGTTTCCACTCCTTATTAGGCTGCGACACTTTCTGGTGACCCACAATTTGTTGATGCGGCCTGTTATTATACTGATTGCTCAAGAAAGATCTGCTGACTGACATGCTGGGCACAACAGAATCAGTTAGATTAGTTTGACCTGGTTGATCACTTTTAGAAGTGGCAACAAAAGGTCGAAATGATTCTCCAGAAGATGAACCATCTTTTCCCAGATGCAAATTTGAGAAAGAACTGCTTTGTGCAGATGAAGGTGTCACTGAATTTTCATATGACTGACGCCGAACACTACCACCCCAAATTCACGCTTAATAGCACCAATAGTTGCAGCGGGTCTTGAGTCAGGAGATGGGACATGAACAGGATCTGAAGAAGATGAATACACGCCTACAACAGAATGGTTTGATGCCAGGTTTGTAAAATGTGGTTGAGAATCATTTGGCTTAAATCCATGCTCCTGTGTAACAGCAGTTGGAACTGGTGTTGCTTGGAGCTGCGCCGACCAGCATGCAAATGGCATTAGCCTCTGAAGGTATGTGTAGAGGTCCGGCGGGCAGCGAAGGCAAAGTTGCCGGCCGGCCGGCCGCCGGTGAGAAAGAAATATAGGCCTAAATCTTATGGCTCTGATACCATGTAGGAAATTAATGTATAGATATTATTGATTGATTGTATTCAATATCTTGTATTTACAAGACCAAATGACACTCCTTATATAGGAGATATTATAAACATCATCATAACTCATAAAACCCATTATATACCACTTACATATTATATATTTCCACTATCTACCACTATATATTTCCACTATCTATATGGTGCACTAATTATAGCACTAACCTACTCACCTAACACACTCACATCTACTTACCACACTTGGTGGAGTTTACATTTACATTCAACACATTCAACAAAAAGAATGGTGATGCAAGGAAGGTAATGGAATGAACACTCGAACACTTGAACAACCACGGATTAGACCAAAAAAAAGGATAATCTCTCTTGTAATAATACTAATTCTTCAAAATAAAACTCATTTATGCTAAGGCATACATGTCAATTTATACTAGACAATACCTAAAGAAAAAAAGGTAAACTAAATACTAGGTTAATTACTTGCTAACCAAGCCGAAATCAAATAAAATAAAAAAATTACCAAAAAAGGAAATATATTGTAAAAAATCAAGGCAAAATCATATTCGTATGGACCAAGTTATAGGCGAATCAATTACTTCTAAAGATGAAAAATTGCGAAACTAAAGGCCTAAATTTTGGAATTCGCCCAAAATCCATTGTAGGCCATTCTAGACTGATGGGTCTTGATTGTCATGAAGTTTTTAATGTCTTGAACAAATTTCATGCCATTTTGAGCATGTCATCTTGTGTCTACTAGTGCCTTTTACTTTTACCTTATTTATCAATAGAAGCAAGGCAAATGTAAACAAGGCAAAGACAAAGGCCAAGAGTATATTTTAGGCACACATGATTTTGATCTATATATTTTATATTTTAAGCGTTTTTTTTTTTCTTTCAATATATGTATATAAGGGTAAATTTACTCATCTCTTTGAGGGTTGAAGAAAATACAATTAATAATCTTATATTTGTTATATAATTACACTGACCTCCTGTGGATACCACATATTTCAACGCACCCACACGTCGGATTAGACTATCTCAAAATCGAGTATGGAGGACCATCGAGATCTATAATGACAACAAATCATTTATCCCACAGTATCGTTGGCCCACAAGTTGCCAAAATAGATCGATTCGCATAAAAGAGCTGCCACCTATTTCTTTATGGGAAGGTAGGAAACCATTTAATTGCATTTAATTTAGGCACTAATCCATTACAATCATAGGAATTGGTTAGGGAGTTTAGTAGGTACAAGAAGGGAAGGTCATTAATGCAAGCACCTCTCCCATCCATTCAAGTTCCATTTTTATTTATTGATTTCTCAATACTAATATCGTCTAAGATTTTTATCAGAACCGAGGGTTTACTTTCTAATTCTTTTGTGTCTTATCACAAGAAAGTTACAATTTGTTGTAAATGATTGAAATGTGCGCTTTTCAATCAATCATAAAAGCGCACATTTCAATCGTTTCTAATTTTTGCAGTTTTATTTTATGGGTCAGTATATGCTATGTGATCGCCATCTCATCATTATCACTAAGACATAAGTTTTTTTTCGCAGTTTCATCAGCATAAAACAATGCCAGTCTGCCAGAGACAGCATAGTTATGACAACATAGAATATATCTTGGAATAACAATTTATTACATCAACATTTGAAATGGTGACATATAGTGGATTGGCTGCATAATGTATCTAATGACTACAAATTAATTGGTTCAATAATTTGTATTTTTATTTTTTGCCCTGGAGAGGACAACTTCCTGACTCAGTTGTGAGTTTGAATACTATGTGATTTTTTTTCCCAACTTTGCAAAAGTGTACTTTTCTATATTTTATCAGTGTTATTGCAAGTAAAAAAATATTAGAAAGGATATGTAATCTACTAACTATTGTTGTTATTACCTTATTGTTCTCCAGCATTTGTTGTTGTGGAAACAAACTTTAGGATGTATTTCACTGTCTATTTTATTGATTTGCTTTTATCTAATCATGATGAAAACTCTCGTAAGTGATCAATGAATAAGATGTATATATATATATATCAAGAAAATTGAGAAGTCATTTCCGCGAACCACAATTGGAAAAACCTCCCCACTGCACACTCTTCTTAAGCAAGACTTTTGATCATTTAAACTTCCATGCCTTGCAAGAAGGACAACTTTGTATCATGGTGTGTTTTTAAACCTTTGTCCTTGCATGCTAGACTACATTTGACAGTTAGGAAGTCACCTAGTCTGGTCAAAATCCATGTGGGCAATCTGTTGCAGTTGGAGGGATTTAGGTTTGAGAAGCCACCTACCCTACTTGGAGTATTATTCAGGTTTCAAATCCAATGCATATATTGAAAAAGAGATGAAACTATTTTGAAATTGTTATACCATATAGTCTCATAGATTTTTTTTATTTCTTCAAATTTACATGTTGATCTGTTTAACCTCGTCATGAAGTGGGCAGTAGACAAAGAACAAGAAGAAATCAAAAGGGGAAATTCATTTAACAGTAAAAGGTGGTTCTCTAATCTTTGATAAAATTCAAAAATCTTCTAGCAAACCCCAAAGCATGAAATGGTAAAAAAAAAAATGTTTGGGATGAGAGACTTTTGCTTTAGATATATTTATTTTACTAGATTATTGGATATTTAAAAAAAATAAAAATAAAAATTTGAAGTCATTATATTATTTGAAGAGCTGATTTTTGGGAATTTTGTATAGTTGGGTCTCGGGGCAAGTTGCTTTGGATCTGAACTCTTTTCTAGATTTTGTAGGCATGCTTCATGGCTAGGTGTTTGGTTGGTTGTTTTGGTTCTTGTATTCTTTGACATCGTCCTGATGTTGTTTTAAATGCAACTTCAAGTGTTCAATTCCCTATGCATTCACAATGTACACTTGTTTCCTATGACAGAACATCCAGAGTTGAACACTTGAAGAAATCATTCACAAAGTGTTCAATTCCCTTGTATATGATTTCAATATTCTTTGACAATGATTTGAAATGCAACTTTCTTTAACAGATTAAGTTGTGGGAATCGGATATGAAAGGTTGGGATGATACCAGCTCATCTTTATGATGAGTTCTGGGGTAAAAATCAAACTCATCTCACTATGCATTCGCAATGTACACTTGAAGAAATCATTTTATGTGTGTAATTTGCAAGGAGGGAATTGAACACTTGAAGAAATCATTTTATCTTTTACCTGATAAAGTAGCTAAGACTTTAGAGAAGTAGTTATTGAAATCACAAAGTTTCGTGTCTTTCTTTATTTGTTTCTTCTATTTGAATATAATATGCTTCATTGATATTTGAACCCTTGTATATGCAGATAATTTATTTTCTTGAGCAGAATGCCCAATTTCTTTTCTTCAATGGAATGCATAGCCTTGTGTTGCAGACAGAATACCCGCTGTACCAGCAAATGTTACTAATCAGGTTTACATTTTTCTCAATGTTCAGATACATTTACAAACCTAAATATTAATGCTACTATTCAGATTTAATATTTAGTATATGTCAGCTCTCAATTGAAAGTGAAATTTGGTTAAGTTATTTTTGTCAATCACCAAGTTTTTGAAGACATATATATCCTGTTTTTAAATGATAGCATTTTGAGTAATTTTATATCTTAATCTGTTTTGACAATTATTTGAAATGCAATTCTCTTTAACAGATTAGGTTGTGAGAATTGGATATGATTCACTAGCTCATCTTTTTGATGAATTCCCCGTCAGGTAAAAATCAAACTAATCTTCACTACAATTGCATTTCATGTATCTTACTTTCAATCTTTTATCAACTTATATATTTGTTTCCTTATATTGTAGGAAGTTTTTGAGGATGCTCGTGACTTTGCACGATGATATGGAGGTTTGTTATGGGAAGACTCTACAAAGAGTACTTATATGCACATGTGAGAATTGAACACTTGAAAAAAGATACCCTTTTTTTCCATTAGAGGATGCAAAATTACCAGATATGAATGAGAAAAAAAAACAAAAAAAAAAAAAGAAGAAAGGAGGAAAGAAATGTGAGAAAATGTAAAAAGTTGTTTGGCTGTTTAAATTGCTGCCTCTTTTATGCTTCAGGTAACTTTCACTTCCATTTTGGTCCCGAACTTTTATTTACATACTTGTGAACCTTGGTTTGTCATGCTTCTGTACTAGATTTGGGATGTTCAAAAACATGAAAGTGTTACCTTTTCAATTACTTTCCCAATAAAAATTGGGTGCAGCTGTTTGCACTCCGCTCAAATACTCCTGCATTCCCAAAATAACACAAAAATATATTCAAGCTCCTTAATCTTACCTAACCCATATTTTTTTTCTTTTTTTGTCATTTTGGAGTATTTGCGTCAATTTAGACCAAAATGACACAAATTGAAAAATTAAAGCACAAAATTGATGGGTGTATTTGGTTTGGTTTTGGGGAATAAATTTTTAAAAAAAATCTTGGGGAAAGAGTTTAAAATTTTTTTGGTTTGTTTGGTTGTATATTTTGGAAATAGTTTTGGAGTATGGGATGATTTGATATTTTGTTATAGTTGAGTAGATGTGTGTGAAAGAAAAAGTGATTGAGAATGAGAGAGGAAAGAACAAAAGTGATTGATTGATGTGTAGAAGAGAGTGATTTTGGAAAAAAATTTCAAAAAATTTCCAACTAAATAAAATTTTGGAAATTTTTTTTTCAAAAATTGTGTTTTGAGAGTTAAATCAAATAAGGCCGATGTAATTGGAATTATAGGAATCAAATTAATACAATGGAAAAATTAAAGGGACTACAAGTATAATTTTTCCAAAAAACCAATGACATCATATACAACGTTCTTGTCCCTTTCAACAACTGAATAGTAGATTAATATATATATATATATATATTTCCTCTTTTTTTGAACTTGTAAATTGTAAGTTAAAAAAGACAAAGGGTTTTCAGGTGGTACAGGGCATGCTACTTGCATTCAAGTTTTACTATTATGCAATGTGACTTCCCTTTTCTCTACCCCCTTCTATCGATAATAATAATAATAATAATAATAATAATAATAATAATAATAATAATAATAATAATAATAATTGTAACTTAGAAAAGAGTTGTATAAGTGCATACAATGCTGAAAATAGGTTACTATATATTTAGGTTCTGTGCAAAGGAAAATACATTAGTCTCAATTATGCCCTGTGTCTTTAGTTTCTCTCACAAATTACCTTTGATATATATATATATATATATTTCCACAAATTACCTTTGATATATATATATATATATTTCCATTAGTGGATTCATGTTGTGACTCTTGCTCTTTCAAGGTTGATTTGTTTTGTAGTAAAATGCCTCTTCTCTCTTTCCTTCAGTAGGAACTAATTTTGTTTTCACCACCTTGTATTTGATCATCACACTACTAAATAACTATTTTTTTTAATCAGCAAATGTTAATTGTTAGATTAATACCATGGGAGAAAACCTCCTTACCCTTGACAAAACACCTAAATACTTGTACTTTATTAATTCTACTCCTCTAAGGAGAATTGAACTCATGACTTCCTTAAGGACTAAGCCTTAAAGAAAGTATGTTGGCCAACTAGGGTAGGCCTAATTGGTTACTAAATAACCATTCTATAAGTTGTAATCTATCTTGCTTTCTAGTTAAAATAAAATGACTGACTCTGAAACTCTCTTGGTTTATTAACCATGTTAGTTATATAAATAATATTGCCAAAAAGTGTTTTCATCAAAAAAATTAGAAAAATTGAAAAAATCGACTTATATCACCATTCCTACATCTCATAAGTTTATGAAATACTGCAATACTTTTTACCAAATTAAGTTCTTATTATTGATTTCAATAATTTGACATTCCATTGATATGGAGATGAGAGATCAACAATTGTAAACACAATAACATTGCTTCGGAACTAGGGGTGCAGTGATATCATCGCACCGCCCTATTCCATTGTAACGAGTTTCGCAATCTTTCCTGCAACGGTCTTCACCCTTACATTGCCAACCTGCATCACATTTTTTTGCTTTTACCTTGACCACCATCTTTTCATCTGTATAGATTCACAACTGTGAGAAATAGATATATATATATATATATATAGAGTGATGTGTGAAAGTGAAGACAAATAAATTGTGCAAGTGAATATTTAACCTGGAGTCTTAAGCTATTAGGCTTAGTTTGGCATAATACAAAAAAGTCAAAAAGTTAAAAAGTCAAAAAGTCATTATCTTATTTAAGTCATATCATCTCATTTAAATCACATCATCTCATTTAAACCACATTATCTCTCTATCACATAACTTCAAACCCAATCCATATTTCACGTTTTTTCGTAAAAAGTCAAAAAGTGTACTTATTTAGATCATTCCAAATAACCCCTAGTGTGATGTGTGTGCTAGTAAAGTTGGTGTGTGCTTGTGTTATTATGACATGAGTGCTTGAGTTGTGTGAGAAAATAAAATGTAAGTTTTATGTTTTTCTTCTTTGGTTATGGTACCAAAAAATGTTTTTAAAAATTCACTGAGAATGATAGATCAATGATGTATATTTGAAATTCTTGTGGGACTATTTATGCAGCAAATCTTGACCATGCATTTAAAATTTTAGATATTTTTTGAATGATTTTTTTGAATTTATAGCATTGTTGTTTTATTTTTGTATTAAAAGTGATCTTGTGTACTATTGAAATTATATATGGAGGGCATAAAATTATATATGAAGCATATAAAAAGGATAAATTATTTTCAAGTCCTATCAAATTTCAATATGAACAACCAAGTTTTATTTGCTATAAAATATTCCAAAAGATTCATTGTTTTATAATGGTGTATTTTATCTCAATTTTACCCATCTCATTTAACATGAACAATAATTTTAACATAATTAAAATTAAAAAAATTAATTGTAAGAATTATTCTTATTATGTTTAAAAAATCATAAATAACAATTGAATCAAAACAATTATAGTATAAAATGTATCATTTTTTGTTATTTCAAATTATGAATTTTTGTAGTAGTGTAAACAATCTAAAAGGTTAAATTCAATTAAAATTCTAAAAAATTATAAAAAATAATACTATGACAAATTTATATATTTTTCATTGCATGAGATAGTTGATGAATCTTATACTTATACTTTTGTTTATGAAAATTTATTTAATTTCAAGAATTTAAAATATTTTATTATAATATTTTAAATAAATTTAAATTATTTATGAAAAATTATGGGTTCATATTTTATTGAGAAAAATAAAAATAAAAATAAAATAAAACATACTATTTTGAATAATTGAACTTTTTTATAACAATTTATAAAATAAAAAAGAAAATATGGCTTATTAATTAATATTGAAACTTGATATAATTCAATAGTAATTTTGAAAATAAAATAGAACTTATTAGTAATTTTTTATTGTGCTTTATGATTTTTTTAAAGGCCATTTATTCATAAATTCCTCTTCATCTATTTATGTTCCACTTAATCCAAATTACTTTCTTATGTTCCAATAAGTCTTATGGGTGACATAATTACCAAAATATCCTTAATAATAATAGGGTGAAGCGCGCATTAATGTTCACATTAACAGTGTAAACATTCCATGACATGAACATTCACATTGCCAAATTTATCTAATGTGAATGTTCACATCACCAAGTTACTAAGAGTTCAAAAAAATATTTGTAAGGGTAAAATTGCCTATAAAATATTTTAAATATGAGGATTAGGATTAGGATTTGGTGGATCAAATATCCAAAACAATAGGATTTATTGGAATATAAGAATATCTTATGAACTAATTGGGATACAATTACTTAAAAAAAGATTTTCTAATAAATGTTCTTTTTTAAAATATCATGATTTTTACAATTAAAAATATAATTTTACTTTGATTAAAAAATTTATAAAATTGTTCATATTGAATGAGGGGTTCAATTGACATAACATACACCATTATGCAATGAATTTTTTGAAAATATTTTATGAAAAATAAGACTTATCTATATTGAAACTTAACAAAACTAAATAATAATTTTAAGGGAAAAATATAATTTATTGATAATTTTTCTAAGAAATAAACCGAAAATAAATACCAGAGATGAAGAGTAGCAGGGAGAGCAAGAGGCACAAGGCAAAAAGTTTTCCCATGTTTGTAGATAATTAGACAATGGTTTTCTTGCTCTTTTTATAGACTTAAGAAGTCATTTTTACCATTAAAAAGCACAGGTAATTATAATAATGCCTTTTGGTGCAAAATTACCATATATGAGCTGGTCAACATACTGTAATGTATTTCAAAAATGCTAGAGGCCTCAAAAATTCTACAAAAAATTTTACCAAATGTCTCACATGGGTGTGGAACCCATATGGGACCCACATTGTGTGGGTCCACACCCATGTGAGACATTTGGTAAAACTTTTGATAGGATATTTGAGATCTCTAACATTACTCAATGTATTTTTAAGTATCAACTAGTAAATGTTTTCCCCCAAAAATGGTAATACCATACCACTATTAAGGCAATCCTCATAAATTAAATGGTAAGTCCAGCACAGTCAAAATTTCACAAATCTTTTTTTTTTTTTTTAATGGTAAGTGAAATTGTTTGATTTAGGTAAGTGAACTTTATTGTTTAGGCCTTGTTTGAGAGGTTGCTAAATTAATTAAAAAGTCAAAAAATATCAAAAAGTCATAAAAAAGTTAAAGATTAGAAAATTCAAAAAGCCATTCTCAAATATTATTATTATTTTTTATTTTTTACGCCTTATATTTTAACTAAAAAATCACTAAAAAAGTTATTTCTCAAACAAAGCCTTAATTAAACTATTATCATAATCTTAAGAATTTTGTTAACGACTGCTTTTCAATGTTTTGAAAATCAGACCAGTGAAAAAATCGAAAAAGTGACCGAGCGAACAAGTCATTGGTTCAATTGTGGGTGAATTAGAATTGAACCATGATGTCATAAATATAATAAAATTTATAAATATAGAAAATATAAATATTAAAATTCCAAAATAATAAATAATAAACAATTACAAAAAAAAATTTCTTAGAATTTATTTTACGTTTTTATACATTGATTTTTAGTAAAATTAATTAAAATAATATTGAATATATAATATATATACTTATTACATTGTCAACAATTGTGTTGATCGCTTAGTAGTTAGAGTGCTTGTTTCTCATGCATTGAATCTTCAATTCTTTAAATTTAGCCAGTTATGATGACCCACTACATGTTCAACTAGAGGGTTTTTCAATTCTCACAGATATGGCCAGTTTTGGGCATTAAACGATTTTAGAGGTCTAGATGAACTGGTTAGTCCTGTCCGATTTCCTAAACATTGTTGCTTTTGGCACTTGTTTTTAAGTTTAAATTAGTTATACATTGTAACGCCCCAACTTTTATTACTCAGATAATATTACCTTTTTCCTTTAAGTCAGTCCATTTCAATAATAATAAATATCAAAGATATTTAAGAAGAAATAAATTACAATGTTCTCTCTCGTGTACATGTAATGAAATACAATACACGTCCATAGGCGTTATGTTATCAATTGCAAAATAACGAAATATATAAAAGGGATTAACCCTTTTTACAACACATTGGCATTTTGCCTGCATTTGAAAGGCCCTATGGCCAACAATTAATAGAATTCAAGTCTCGAGCAACTCTTCACTCCATACCTGAAAAATAATTAGCAATGTGGGATGAACACAAAGGTCCAGTAAGAATCTCAATAATCCTAAATAATAGCAACATATAGATATCTATAATTATGAATGCTCCACATATATACATATATATATATATATGATATGGGACATTTTATACTTCAAAATATATTTACATAAATACAATTTTTCAAAAGATCCTCTTTAACATAACAAGAAACAAAGGCCAGTTCTTACATTTCAAAACTTTTCATTTACATTTAAAAGAAATCTCCACCATTCATCACATTACCATGATCTCCTAAGATCGATTTAAACAATATACTCGTCCTACATTCCAACTCATTATGGCTACAAAGGCAATTACTATATATTATGGCTTTAAACACAAGTGTAAAATGAATTTTCACAAATATATATATATATATATATAAGCAACAATAGACGTGTCAGCACGCATTACGATATTTTACTGGTTACAAGCACGAAAAGCCAATAATGCATCCCTTCTTATCACAACACAAGTATAAAAATACACAAAGCGTAATTAACACATAACGGACCCTGGCTTTCGTCAAGCCATAACCATCACAACCCACTCTATCGAGTGCGAACCGGAGGGGAGAGAAACCCATTTCAAAGAGCCAAACTTTATCAAACCTCAAGCTAGAGGGGAGAGGAACCTGTTCACATTTTACTGGGTACGAACTGGAGGAGAGAGGAACCCATATCAAAGCGCCAAACTTTATCAGGTGCAAATCTGGAGGGAAGAGGAACCCATATCAATGCGCATTTTCATTCAACTCAACAATTGGCACATTATTTCAAGTTTCACAAATTATTTAACAACGTTAATACCATCCTGTACCGATGGCCAAGACACAGTCTCATAAACAACAGGTACTGTTAGCTTTTTGGCTTTCGAAGGTTATTATTGTAATTTTAAGCGTGCCAGTAAGGATCAATCAGTCCTTACAGAATATTAATTGCCAACCAATTATCAGACGATTGTATTTTAGTTCTTTCAGCCTCAATGAAGAGGACTTTTACTGGTGGCTTTGTTTAGGAGAATTAAGCAAACAACGATTAAATGAAGAACAATTGTAGCATTTCATTAAGCAAAAATGAAAAACTTACAATGATCCAATTCAGCCTCGTAGAGGTTTATAGCAACAAGCTACTCGAAACTACTCCTATGTGTAGACACCCCATTTTTGACCGACCTTAAGACTCAGACGTCACCGATTGAGCGCTTGGTGATGTTGCATATCGTGCTCGTCCAGAGGTTTCAGAGTCTCGGCTGCGAGCCTTGCCTCTGGACTTCCGGGCTCTTTCTGTACCTTGCCTCGGTTTGCGAACCAGGCTCGGTTTTCTCTGTTTCTCTTCCTGAAGGGAGAGAGAGGTCTCGTAGATCATCTCTCAGTGGCCGTGGGCTACTTTTCGTGGTCGTAGGCCACTTTTCCCATTTGAAGCCCGGTTCCCGGTTTTCGGAGCCGTCAGGCCGTGTGCCTCGGTTCGGGACTGCCTAACCACCTCCGTTTGCCCCGGTTTTTGGCATGCATCTTATTTCCTCGCTTTTGAGGGACACTGTGGTCCAAGAGACCAACTTCGTGGTCGAACACCACTCCCGGTGCCCAACAGGCAGTTTTCAGGGCCTCGGACTGCGCGTCTCGGCCCCCGAACCTTCATTTTGCATCGGTTTTCGTTCATTTTTGGCAGGGACCTCTGTTTCATCACCAGGAAGGCCGTAGAAGGGTGGGAGGCCAGTAATTGTTCCAGCAACCAGTTATATTTCCTTCATCGCCCTCCGACGCCCGCTTTTCACACTTCAAAGCCAATGTTGACCACCCTAGGGTCACTTTCTTTAAACCCAACCCTAACCCCCATATTTGTGATACACACATCTGGGAGGCCACCAATATTTGGTGGCCGGCCAGTAATTGTTGTTGGACCTTTTGAACCCCTTTGAAAAATGGCTTGTTCTCTCTCCTGGTTTACAGTTGCCAATTTTTGACCACATAGCTGTGTTGAGCACACATGGGAGGCCACCAATTTGTGGTGGCCGGCCACTAAATCACATTGACCCTTTTGACCTCTGGCCGACCGGCCATGGGGAGAGCCGGCCGGCCACCTGCAAATTCACTAGCTGGCCGGCCTTGCTCCTTGCACCCTGTTTAGTTCAAAACTGACCTCTTTGACCCCCCAGATTTTGTATCCGGAGGGCCAAATTTTGGGGGGAAAACTTGAATTCTTTTCCCCCATTTTTTCCCCTCTTTCTCCCCCTCTTTGTCTATATAAACCAGCCTCCCCAGCTGGTTTAAGGGTTAGAAAAAACCCCTTTGAGCTCCCATATACATATCTCCTCTCTCTCTCTCTCCCTTCAAGCTTCAAAACATCCAAGTCCTACCCCCCTTTTCACACCACCACCTAGCACCACATCACCACTCCCTTCCAGCAGCTAGGAGGGGATTTCCAGCAGCTAAGAGGCAACATTTCTTGGTCCAAGAGGCAGCAAAGACTTGGTCTACAAGGGTGAGTACCATTTCTCCCTCTTTTGAGCTCATTTTCGCATTATTTCTTAGCCCTTCTTGCTTATACTTTTGAGCTCCGGCCATAACTGAAAGTGTCATTTTTTTGAGCTCTATTTCATTTTTTATTAAGGGCCCCTCACTGTTTGAGGCCCCCATTTGGTACTTTCTTCATTACCCCTCTTGGATGCCATATTTTTGCATGATATTTTTGGCCTATATATAATCTGTTTTGAGCTCTGTCATAAACTGTGAAGTAGCTTATTTTGAGCCCTTCTTCAACATTTAAGAAGGGCTCATCACTGTTTGGGACCTCCATGTGTCACTTGCCATTGAACCCCTCTTTGGTCCCCATTTTTGCATGATTTTTTAGCCTATTGTGTCTCTGTTTTTGGACTTTGGTCCGAACTGAAAATGGCCCTATTTTGACCCCCTCTTCATGTTTCATTAAGGGTCTATGGCTGTTTGAGACACCCTTTGTATACTTCATGTTATAGCCCTCTTGGTGGCCTCATTTTGCATGATATTTTGAGCATACTTGTATACTGTTTTGGGGCTGGTGCTAAACTGTAAAACATTATATTTTTGGCCCCTCTTCAATATTTTAGAAGGCCCCTTCTCTGTTTGGGGCCAGCATTTGTGACTTGCTTCATTACCTCCCTTGCGGAGCCATTTTTGCATGCTAATTTAGTCCCACTTGTGCTCACTTTTTGGCCTCACTTTAAACTGTAAAAATGCTTGTCTCGGGGCTTCCTTGCTTCTGTCTTTTCATTTTATGTTCAAATTATGTTTGCATTGTATAGTTATAAGCCATTTCATGCACCAAAATCCATGTTTCGGGATCATTCCTTGCATCGGGTGTCATTTTGCCATCTTTCGGGGCTGTTTTGCATCTCTTATTGCCTCTAAAATTTGCATGCTAAGTACGCCATATTCCATGCTTTGCCATGTCTTGTTAGAGTGGCATTCCGTGCCGTAGGTTCGGTCCTCGGTTTGCGTGCACGCATCTCGAGTTGTTTCATTTTCATCTGATGGCCTCCTATGTGAGTGTGGCTGAGGCTCACTCATGTTGGTGTAAGTCCATTATGCATTGTGTATGCCATTCCATTTCATAGCATTGTGTATGCTAGGTTGTATATTAGTGCATTGTATATGCCATGTTACCTCGTGCATCGTGTATGCCATTTCATAACATTGTGCATGTTAGGATTGTATCTTAGTTGCATTTCATGCATGTCATGCATATTGCATCGTGTTCGGGATAGGAGTTAGCCCGGGCACGGGAAACGAGGTGCATTTCGTACTCCGAGTGACGAAACGTGTCTCAATTCCTCAGTCACTGACACTCCGGATTATCCATGATAGAGTTAGGTTTTGTTATAGTTTTCATGTGCATTCATTCCATATTGAGTTGTGCAATTCGACTCCTCGGCCATCATGCATCGAGATGCGTGATTGGTGGCACGAGGATCGAGGCATGCATACATTTGTGAAAATACATTGCTATGCCCTTTTCCTGCTCTCTGTTGCAGCAAAATCAAGAATCAGCAGTCTTCCAAGGCTTGGCGCGCTTTCCAAGAATAATTGCGAAACAGAGGCTAATTGGGGCATCCCAGTGAATTTCCGCGCAAGGCAGCCCAAAACATACATCATTCATCAGAATCAAGGCAGTCCCCTGGCTTGCATGCCAGTCTTTTCTTTTCTTAGTTAATTTGTAAATTAATTAGGAATTTGTATTATTTGGACTGTACTATTCTTTCATTCGGGACTGTATATTCTTTCGGACCCTCTGCGCGAGGGCATAATTGTAATAAGTGTGGGTGAGTGTGATGTATGTCTTCCAACCCCACGTCTTTCTTCCCTTTTATTTACCTGCTTATGATGGTTAGATTAGGGCATATTTCAATTAGCATACAGTATGATAGCACGTTTGCATTCATTCATCTGTTTTGCACGCACCGGGCTCGGCGCATCATACAAACTGCATTTGTATTTCAATTCCAAATTGAATACGTGTTAGTTGTAGCATTCCATATGCCATGTTTAGAATAGCCGAGCCTGCTATAGTTTGCATCTTTGCATGTGTTGCATTAGGCAATTCTGTGTATCTAGGATCATGCATGGATTTCTAATGAGTTTCTGTTTTGGCTTGGAGTACTCGGTGAGTTTTTATGCTTTAGCATCCTTGCATGCGTGTGAGTGTTGCCATGAATAGCATGCTTACCATGAGGCTAACTGCTTATGTGATATAACTGCCTTGAATGCCTGTGGGTGGAGGTTGTGTTACTTGAATTGGGACAATTCATCAAATGTTTGTTTTAAGCCCACTAGATAGTGGCAAAACCATTGTTTTCTAAGCCCACCCGAGGGTGGCAAATCCACGTCTTAGCCTACCTGCGGGTAGCACCATCAAACCATTTTCAAACAAACAAACATGAAATGTTTTGTTCCAATTCAGGCGACTTAGTCTATACTTGTATGCTGTGCGCATCACATAGTAACCTAGGCTAATAACCGGAATAAGAACACACAAGGTTTTCAAAAACATATATCATGGTTAGTAGAGGCCGGTCTTTGACCGGGCGAGCGGGGGTGCTCACGAAGTGACCTTCCCAATCGTACCCAAGTTCCCGAGCCGAGGCAACTTTGGTGATGACGGACACGTCGCCTTTGGCACCGAGTCAGGGTTTCCTAAATTTCCCAAAAACAAAATATTTAGGTGGCGACTCTGTATCTGGCAAAGCAGTCCATGTTTGGCACTTCTTTCAAAAAAATCTGTTTTCAAAAATGATTTGCCGGATTTGGACTCTTTGGTTCAAGATTAAGAACCGTGACATTTGAGTCCTTGAACTGTAGTAGACCCACAAGCGAACTAGAACCGGGGGGGGGGGGACTCGCACTCCTCCCCGGGATGCGTTCGGGGGACGTCTACACTATGAACGAAATACAGTGCAGGAATTTGAAGTACAGAAATGTAAAGAACAAGAAATGTAAAAACTAGAGGGAAAATAAAGTAGATAAAATTGGTTTTTTGGATATGAGTCTGTGGCTCTTTTTGAGGTCTTCTCTGCTATTTATACTTCTCAATGATAACTGTCGAAATGAGTCTCTAATTGTCGAATCATCCCTTCATGATCACTGATCATGTTTTCTCACAGTTAGCTCCAGTATGCCATGTCTGCAGTTAAGCTTCTTTCCTGATTTTGAATTTGAATATATGAGTAATTGTTAAAGTTACGTCATCTTGCATCTCTTTGCTGATCCAGTGCTATGCAGATCCATAATAACCAATATTAACTGCCACGTGTGTGATTACAATTGAAGATTTGAATTGTCTTCCCGTATTGCCCTCCTCCTGCCATGTGTTGAACTGTGATTGACTTGTACAAAATATGTAGCCAACATTACCCCCCGCACTAATATACCCAATACTTGGTGATATTAGTGGATCAAGGTATTTTATCCACGTCTTAGAACGTGCATGGGCTTTGCATTTTTCATAAATGCAACTGTCATTCATCAATGAAACATTTGCATTAAATTCTCTTCTATCCTTTGAACATTCCCACTATCTCAGTATTCGAAAAGACTGGTACATCTTTCATGGCCAAGCAAGTCTTTTCTTACAGTGATCAAGCATACGAAGAGTTATTTGATAATGTTGTTCGTCCTGGAAAGAACCTTCATGCATTATTAGCCACCTTTATCCACTTCCATTTATGCAAGTTATGGAAGCTTTAGCAAATCATCGACCTTCGAACCAAGAACCTACTGCTTACGATTCTTTGGAACAAAAATTTGCAACCATGGATATCGGAAGCTCTTCTTCTGCAGCAAAGCCTTCCGCGTGGGATGAAGTTGCTGCTGCTTTTTCTTCTATGACCTCTGGCTGGGGAACTTGGCCTACCCCTACTTAACCTCAGACGAGGGAATGCATTCATCACCGATTCCTTAAATTCGATGACCCTCTTGAAATCCCCCCTTCTAAATGCAGTTCTGTGGTATATCCATATGTTCCTATTGACCGTATACGCAGTCTTGAGGACAATCTGCTTTCAGCATGGTATACTTCTACCTTGCCATCTCGGATGGTTCGAAGTGTCCCACGTCCTGATGAAGCTTTAGGGATCAATCCTGCGCTTTTAGCCAAAAAAAACAAAACTTTATGCCTCCGATTGGCTAGAATGTGTGGCCAGACCTGAATTCCCAGATTTGTTCAGTGAACGTCCGAATGCTCCTTCTCTGCCTTCCAATCCAAATTGGATTGATGAATTGAGGCTTCACCCCTTACCAGGCCCCAGTGTCTCCAACTCCTTATCAGCAATTTAGGGCTCAGACCCTGCTTGCTGCTTTTTCCCATTTATCCTTTGAAGTCCTTCGAAATGACATTCTCCACAAAAACTTTCTATGGGCTTGTGACATTATGTCTCGAAGTCATCTTCTCAACCCTGTGACCCAAATAGAGCTTTATACCTTTTTAGACCAACTTCCTCTCCTGCTCAACTGGCACTTCAATGCTTCCATTACTAGTGAAGTTCTGGATGAAGCATTCTCTGCTCGAATTCAGGTTCAGTATGAGGCAGAGAACCTCCTTGATGAATATGAGGCCTTCAGGAGCCAGGATTCTGAGCATGGGGAGAATGTTGCTATGAACGAAGTGCACGAAGAAGAGGAGATGGATGCCACAAATAAAGCCTTAAAACAAATAGAATTCGAAGTGAATGCCCAATCAACTCTCTTCTCAATTAAGAGCTTACCAATTACATAAACCAAACCTGGACAAGATAGAGGATAGAGTAGGAAAAGAGTATTCATTTATTGAATTTTATTGGACTAAATTCCATGATCTTGTAACTTTGTCCATTCCATATTTCTATGAAATTGAGAATGTAATCAAATGAATCCTAGTGTAAACAGTACTTATCAATAAAACTGGGCTTTCCGAATTTCATTTGTCAGACTCTGATTTACCACTCAAATTGTAAACTTAACTGTATGGTTGATGTGCTTTAACTCTCCAATTTCATCCCAAATCCTAACTCAAACTCTTCCAAAGTGTGAAGTTCTCTCTTTAAGAAAACAATTATTGCCTTACATACCGATTCTAGGATTAACATAATTCTTCAACTATCAGCTTCGAATTAACCAACTTTGTCCTTTGAAACTTGATTTGATCATATCCAATTCCCCAACATATGGTTAATACAATCAAGTAGTTTCAAATCAACTAATTTTGCTTCGAACAAACAGTCTATATTTTCCAAAATATGGAAACTTTTTTCAAGGACTGCACTGTTTTATTCTAAAAAAGTGATTTCTTCTGTATACTACTAAACCAACTAACGGTTTGAAACCTAGAACAAACAAATTCTAATCGTAAGATATTTCAAATTTTGCTTCGAAGGATTTTACTCTCATTAAGAAACCTAAAAACCGGTCTTTAATCGTTTTGAAGTAAACAAATACCTGAGCATTCCTGCACCCTCAGGTGTGGAATGTGCTTCGAAGTCGACTTCTTGCTTTCGAAGCCGTTTGTCACTTGATTGTGGCACCAAAACTTGGCTTCGAAGCCAAATATTTTATTTCGAAGCTAACATTAGTATTTGAGATACGTTTCCCTCCATAACTATCAACATTGAGGGAAACTTTTCGCACTCGTACCTTTAGTACTTCTTTATGAATTTTGCCCACATAAAATGACTGGGTGTTTTTCAGATGGAAAGGTTTAAAAACCATTTTATTTTGTGCTCCCAATCCACTTGGTCGTTTAACACACAAACCCTTCATCTTCTATTGGCTTTCTCTTTCCTTTTACTCTCTTTCCTAACTTTGTCTTCTGAGAAAAAAAAAACTCTATCAATGGCTTCTCCTTCCTTGAAAATACCGGTTTTGGAGCGTGCGAGTCCATCAGTAGCCTTGAAAAGGATCATTGATGAAGAGTGTGAGAAGTATAAGGCTGATGAGAAAAGTGCCATTGACGGACGCATCTTCATTCCCCGTCGTCATGAGCAACAAGAATATGTGCTTAGGCCCATTTTTAAGGAGATTCCCAATGAGCTTCCATCTTTGTACCCACGTCTAGAAGATCATTGTCTCCTTTACAAAGGTGGTCTTGATTGGGGAAGCTGGAGAATGAACCGACCTCATCGCTGCTGGCCCACAGTGAGACCAGAGTGGGAGGAATGGTATGATCGGGTCGTCCCTGATAGGACACTAGGATCTTCAGGAGCTCTGTCTCTTCGACGCCCTCCAATTATCCAGGTTTACCATTTCAGAGGACCCTTTTTTAATACCTGCAGCCTTTTGTTTTTGGAATTCTGCTTTTAATTTCTTTCAATTCAGATGTGGGATGATGGCTCCTACTGTTCTTGACATCTGCCATCTGTTAGGATTATCCCCTACTGGTACCCCCATTGGTCCAGACTATCCTGACCTCAAAACCCCTTTTTTCCTTCCCTCTCTGAACTCATCCTATAGTGACTTTGTCAAGGTTAAGAATAAAAGAGAGGACCCTGTGACTGATAGGGAATTTTTCTCTTTTATATTGTATTGGTTTTGCAAGTTCCTCTTCTGCACCTCTTTTCAAAGGATCATGCTTGAATTTGTCTCTCTTGCGAATGCCCTTGTTTTTACAAAGAAAGGTGGCCTTAGCTCCATACGTTCTAGGTCATGTTTATAGAGCTTGTTCCATTTTTTGTGAAAAATCCTTGGATGCCAATCAGGGAGGCCCATTTTGAATACTTCAACTTTGGCTTTTTGCATACTTCACTGAGTTACAGTCTAAATGCCTAAGGTTTTTGGAGCCAAACCCTACTACTCATGGCATAAAGTTAGCTAATGTTTCACTCTATTCTTCCAACTTTGCTTTTTACTTTTCTTTCTTCCACCAACTCCCAACTTCCCCTTCTTCTCACAGCTTCCGTCCCTTCAAACCTACCAATATTGGCCTATCCTAGTTGAGGACCTTTTTAAGTGATAGGTCCTGTTCTACACCCCAGCACAAAAACATGTAGGCTTCTATTTTGATTCCTAGAGAACTATTCATTGGGACTATGAACCCTAGAGCTTACAAATGCATCCCTGAACCCTATTGCCCTGCCTAATTTGCTAGGCAATCTGGATTCTCACAAGTGGTCCTAATAACTCTCTGCAGTCAGACCAATTTAAGCCTTACCAGCAGGGATCTGAAGATTCGAAGATCTTGATTGGAAGAAGCAACTTCCAAATTCATCCAGGATTTAATTGACTTTGAGTACTTACCCTTCATACCTCAAAGCAACATACTGAAAAGGTGCCAGAACTGGTGGATGGCCAATATGGAGGTGCACTTGGCCATTCCTCCTCAAGATCTGTTAATGTTACTAGATATACCTCAAGCCAAGTCCAAAGGGATTGGAGCTGTTACCTTCTCCACTGCTCATGTTACTTCAGCTTTTGCGCCTGTCGCTACAAAGTCTGTTCCTGCTGCCTTAACTCCTCCTAGAGTTACTCGAGCTGCCTCAAAGAAAAGTACATACTCCTGTTTCTTTTCTCTTCTCCTCCTTTATGATGCTTTTGTCCTTACTTATAGCTCTTTCTTTGGTGTAAATGGTGCGGGTGCTTCACAAGGAGATTCTCCCCAAAAGGTTCAAGCTTTAAATCTTCTCAAGAGCAAACAACAACAACAACAAAGGAAAAGAAAGCTCTTACTTGACCCTGAAGAGGAGGTACCTGAGGTTCATGTAGAAGCAGAAAAAGAAGAGACAGAAAAAGAGCAGGAGACACCCTTAAAAAGAATGAGGAAAATGACTGTCTCTCTTTCTGATTTCACTGGAGACCCTATTCATGAAGCATCTGCTAAAGTAGTAAAGGCAGAACATTCCAAAGAGCTTATTGTATTTCACAGGGTTGAGAAGAGGAGGCAACAACAAATGCTAAGGGATGAAGCTGCTGTTGCTAATAAACTCTAAAAGGAAGCTATAAGAAAACAACAAACTGCTGAACATTATACCCTTCGCAACTTTCCAGCCATTGCCACCACTTCCGGAACCAGTAATTTCCTTCGTGCCTTTATTTTCTTTTCTCAAATTCTTGATACTGAGACTTAACATTACTTTGTATTTCTTCCTTTGCAGCAACAACTATTATGCATTCTCCTTCAATAAGGGCTCCTTCAATTTCATCTAAAGTTGACATTCAAACTGTGGAGCCAATTGAAACAATACTCCCACTTTCTGGTCCTACATTTTTCATACCTTTCTTGAGGCTAAGCATTTTTGCATCCCTATCTTTCGGCTTAACTTCATACTTTCCTTTTCAATCCTTCAACTCTACCCAAATTATTCTTCCTTCAAGCCTTGTCACTCGTTCCCCTCTTGAGGAAATTCCAGCTATTATTTCATTTCCAGTGATAGTTGATTCCCATAGAGAAAACACTAGTAGCCCTCCAGTTCATTGTCCACTATTCCTATCTAGCTCCAGTCCCTCTTCTCTTGACTTAATGGTAGCCAAAACTATGGAGACTGCTAGGGATGCATCACCTTCTTCTCCTATTCCTATGCAGCCATCTCTTCCTTTTACCAGAGTTCTTTCTGCACCCTCCATGTCAACGGATGAGGTGGACATCTTCGAGGCTAGGCTAGCTAGTCTTTTTGACATGCCTTCCACTACTCCAATAGCTAGCAATGAAACTGAGCCATTAGTCCTAGTTGATTCTCTATTAGAAATTTTTGAGAGCTCTTTCTCCAGAAGTAGGACTTCCTTGCCTTCATTAGACTTGGATAGCTGTTTGGAGTTGCTGCATCCTTCTAGAGGATCCCCTTCGAAGCCTTGCAAAGGCCTATAATCAAGAATGGTTTCCTCCAGTGCTGCAAGGTTGTTGAGCAATCTAGCATGACTATTTCAAGTCATTTATCTCAGGCGGCAGCCACTATTGACTTTTACATCAACATCTGCCATGTTGCCAAGGTTGCAGAAGAGAAATTGATGAGAGACCAGAGTTTTGTTTCCCAAATACATGCTGAAGTGTCAGAATTGAAAGAATAACATTCCTCTGTCTCCCAATTTCGAGCTCAACTACTGGAGAAGAAAGCTCAGCTTAAAGAAGAGTTATCAGCAGTTAACCAGGCTTTAGATCGAACTACCACCAAACTGCAGATCATTAACCAAGGACTGGCTGATTGAAAGCAGGAGATGGCTACAGCTATTTAGTTGTTTCCATCTCTTAAGAGTAGAGAGTCTATTGTAAAGGAACAGCTGAAACATTATATTGACTTTTGGGCCAATCTATGGCTACATGTATTCAACTCATTATGAAATAAAAATCCTTATTTATTATTTGAGTGTTTTCATGCTCTTTCCATTTAGCACTTATTATATTCCATGTGTTTCCCACATGGTTGGATAATAAGGCTTCAAATATCTGCCATTAATCTTCTTGGGGTGTACATATCCATTCAAAATTTTCAAATGATATGCTCCCGAAGGCAAGATTCTATGAACTTGATTTTGTCCTTCCCAGTTAGGTGACCATTTGCCAAATTTGTGGCTTTTAATCCCTATTGGGAGTATTGTCTTCCATACCAAATCACCTTCATCAAAGCTAATGTGTTTGACCTTCTTATTATAGTCTTTGGCTGCTTTCTTCTTTTGGAAAAGAATTCTATTTAATGCCAGAATTCTAGCTTCATCCACACTTTCTAATTCCAAGCACATACTCTGATGGTACTGCTTAAGAATTAACTGATCCTGGCATCTCACCTTCAAGGACTTAACATTAATTTCCATAGGTAGTACTGCATCATGCCCATATACTAAAGCATAAGGAGTGATTCCTGTACTTGATCTTGGAGAAGTCCTATAAGCCCATAATACATCCAACAGTAAGTTATGTCAATTCCTAGGATTGTCTTCCACAACTTTCTATATTCCTTTCTTCAAAGATTTATTGGATGATTCTGCCTGACCATTGACTTGTGCATAATAGGGGGTAGAATTAACAAGGCTAATTCCAAACTCTGCCACAAAAGACTTTACCATTTTCCCATCAAATACAGTCCCATTATCAACAGTTATAGTCTGTGGGATGCCAAATTTGTGGATCAGATCTTTAATGAATCCAATAACTTCGGTCTGGTCTACAGCCTTATACGGCTTAACTTCGACCCACTTAGTAAAGTAATCTGTGGCCACTAAGATGAAACAATGATGCTTCGAAGAGGGTGGATGTATTTTTCCTATCATATCCATAGCCCATCCTCTAAACGGCCAAGGCTTCACAACAGCATGCAGATCAGTTATGGGTACATGTCTTATTGTGCCATGCTTTTAGCATGCCTGACAACGTCTAGCATATTCTATGCAATCCTTAAGGATGGTTGGCCAATAGTAAGAATGTCTTCGAAGTAGCCATCTCATCTTTACACTAGGCTGATGAGCACCACAGATGCCTTTATGAACCTCAGTCATGGATGTCAATGCTTCATTTGGACCTAAACATTCCAATAATAACTCGTCTGCCCCCCCTTTTGTAGAGAGCATTACCATACATTATGCATTGCATAAATTGCAATTTGATTTTTCTGCTGGTTTTCGAAGATGGGCCAGCTAGATACTGCATTATTGGATGCCTCCAATCTTGTTCTTGTAAATCATTATGATTGACTTCTAAGACCACATTTCTTTTATTTAAGGGTGGTATTACCTTTTGATATGTTGTTTAGCTTATGTTCATTTGAGTGTTATGCCTTCTCTTGAAATTCGAAGCTTTCTGAGCCACATCATTAGCTTTATTATTCAAGAATGTTAGGACATAAGTTACATTTGCTATCTGAAATTGAGAAAGCAAATGTAATGCAACAACATAGTATGGCAACATGCTTACACTTTGACACTTGAAAATTCATTTCTCTTGGTTAACCACCAATTGAGAATCTCTAAATATATCAACTGCATGAGCTTGTAATCTAATAAGTATTTCCAGTCCCATTATTAAAGCTTCATATTTAGCTTGATTATTGGAACAAGTAATTTCATCCACTCTGAAACCACGTGTGGTGTCTATCCCTTGTGGTGACTTAATTATCACACCAATTCCAGTTAGACCATTGGCTTTTGATCCATCGAACCACATTTGCCATGGTTCAACACTAACCATACCAAGTTCCATTATCTCTTGGCTTTCTGTTTGACATGGATGATCTGCCAAGAAATTAGCTAAAACTTGTCCTTTTATTGCCTTTTGGGGAACATATTCTAGATGAAATTATGATAAAACTAGTATCCATTTGCCAATTCCTCCTCTCAACATAGGTTTAGATAACATATATTTAACCAAATCTGTGATTGCAATTACCAAGACAGTTGTAGGCAAAAGATAGTATCTTAGTTTCATTGCAGTAAAATACAATACAAGGCACAGCTTTTCTACAGCTGAATATTTACATTCACAAGAATTTAGAAACCTATTAAAGGTAATAAACTTCTTGCTCTTTGCCTTCTTCATTGCCCTGGGCTAAGAAAACTCCCAGTGAATCTTCTACTGCAGCTATATACAACTTTAAGGGCTTATCATCCTTTGGTGGCATCAGCACTGGAGGGTTGGCCAAGTAGGCTTTGATTCCTTCGAAAGTAGTTTGATGTTGTGCTGTCCACACAAATTCCTCTTCATCTTTCAACCTTAATAAGGAAGAAAATACTTTAGTTTTCCCTGCAGTATTAGAAATAAATCTTCGAAGAAAATTAACCTGTCCAAGGAATTTTTGTACTTCTTTCTTACTTGATGGAGGTCTGGTTTCAATGATAGCTTTGGCTTTGTTCTGATTAATCTGTATTCCCTTCTTGTATACTACATAGCCCAAAAAGTTTCCAGCTGATACGCCAAAAGCACATTTGAGAGGGTTAAGTTTCAACTTGAACTTTCTTATTCTTTCAAAAGCTGCTTCCAAGTGAAACAAATGTTCCTCCATGGATTGGGACTTTACTACAATGTCATCAATATAACACTCTAAATATCCTTCAATGAGATCATGAACGATAGTGTTCATAGCCTTTTGATATGTAACCTCAACATTCTTCAGACCAAATGGCATTTTAACCTATTCGAAGGTGCCAATGTTCCCAGGACATTTAAATGCTGTCTTGTGGACATCATCTTTCTACAATACAGATTTGGTTATAACCAGAGTGCCCATCTATCATTGATAAAATCTTATGCCCTGCTGAACTGTTCACCAATAAATCTATTATGGGCATGGGGTACTCATCTTTTGGAGTTGCTAAATTCAGGTTTCTGAAATCGATGCATACCATCATTTACCATTCTTCTTAACTACATGCACAATATTGGATAGCCATTCAACATACCTGGCTGTCCTAATAAAGTCTGCCTTAAGGAGCCCAAGAATTTCCTCCTTGACCTTCTGAATCACTTTAGGACTCATCCTTCTTGGTTTTTGCTTGTATGGCTTGAAATTAGGCCTCATAGGGAGCCTATGTTCTACTAATGACCTATCCAATCCTGATAGTTCATTATAAGACCATGCAAAACAATCTTTATATCTCTTTAAAATAACCAACAACTGGTCCTTGTTAAGAGCATTTAACCAAGCACTTATATAGGTGGGCTGCTGTATAGAACCTTCCCCTAAGTTCACTTCTTCCAAGGGGTCTTGCATCTGAGAACTCACTGATGCTTCTTTTTTGATTTCTTCTGTCTTCGAAACAATCTCCTTGCTTTGTCCTGTTCCCAGTTTCTTTGATTCAATATCTTTTCCCTCCTCCTCATAGACAAAGTCTGTCTATAAGGCTTCTTCTTCCTATATCTCCTGGACTTTTGTTTCAATGTCCAAAGCACAATATTTATCAAAGGCCAAAAACCTGACCTGTTGTTGCTCTTGCTTGCCAACTACCATGGCTTCTTTCTCTTGCTCTTGCACCTTTTGGACTATTGATTTTACGTCCAATACTGAGAACTTAATTAAAGCCAAAGATCTGGCCTCCTGGGTTCCATCTTTTTGCCTACAACCAGGCATCATTGTCATTCTTGGCGACAAATTCTTCATCAACACTTTCCTAGACTAAGTGCTTCAGGTGTGCTAATTCCTCATCAGCCGTCACTTCGGCTGATCCATTAGGTTTTCTTAGTATATTGAGTGGTGTCACTCCTTCAGTATACAATTTGGCCTATGTAAAATCTGCACAAGCTATGAAGGGTTGAGGGTCTGCATTGATCTTCTCTGTCTCTCCATTGCACAAGGCCATCATTATCTTCTGATGTAGAGAGGAAGGCACACATTTGTTGGTGTGAATCCAATCCCTACCAAGGAGAGCATTATACTTAGCATTGCTGTCGATAATGAAAAATGCCGTCATACAGTCCCTGGTTCCCACACGTAGGTTGATGGGCAAAATACCTTGAGCCATCTGTTTGTCTCTAGCGAAACCAGTAATGGTTGTGCTGGTTGGGATTAATCTGGGGTTCCTTTTTCCTAGTTTCTTCAAAGAAGATTTCAGAAGCAGGTTTACTGCTGCCCCATTATCCACCAATACCCGGTTCATCTGTATCCCATCGAAGAAGGCCTTAATAAACAAGGGTTTGACATGCTGTGTCATGGATGTCGTGGGATACTCAAAAGGGTATGAGAAGTTAATACTCACCTCTTCCTCACTCTTGTCTCCAGTTTCCATTGGTGTGGCCACTTCGGATTCGTCTTGCATCATACTAACTTGTGAGTCTTCACTGGAAACTGGAATTAGGTCAATCTTCTAACCTTCTTGGTTTTCATCCTCAACTTGGAACTCTTATGGTAGTATATGCACCATATTCACTGACATTGGAGGAAACGAGCCAAATTGGACCACTGGCTGTATCTGCTTCTTTTCCAGACCAACTTATTCAATTACTTCAGAAACATTTTCCATGTTGCATTTTGGCACTTCATTACTAATTACCTCCTTCGAATGGTCTGTTTTTGCTGGTTTTTTGACTAAAAATGTCTGTTCAGCCATGAAGGCTTCAAATATTTCTCCCTCAACCATCTCCTTGCTTTGGCCTAGGCCAACTTCTCCCTCTATCTCACTGTCGCTTTCCATCAAAGCCCTTTCCAATCCTACTAAACTAGATCTTTCTTTGGCTTTCAGTTCGGAGTGAACTTTGGCCAATTGCTCTCTGTTGCAACTCCTTTTGTCTTGAGGAGTCGATTTTGGACTATGATCTAACTTTGGACTTTTTCTTCCCTCTTTCTGGCCCTTTGGCTGGACTAATGAAGAGCTTTCCCCACTTTCTTTCAGATCCTTCTGGTACTGAGTGTACCTTTGCTGGATCTTCCTTCTTTGGGACCTAGAAATCACTGGGACCATATTTGGGTTCTTTGTTTTTGGATGCTTTAGTAGCACCTAATTATTTGGAGCCACCAAGGGAGGTTTAACCATCCTACCTTGATCTCCAACAACATTTCTTTGGGTAAACATTTCCCTAGGTTTGTTCTACATGACAAACCAATCTGGAACTCCAGGTACCCATGAACCCACTAGCTCAGTTGTCGAACTGTCTCTTTCTTCCTTCGAAGCCAGTTTGGAAGCTGGCTGTGAAGGCCACTGCTGGGCCTTGACTTCCTATTTTGGGCTTAATTCAGGCCTTTCATGAAGGTGGCCACTTTCCTTTTTGTGTGAGGTTGGTCTAGGAGGCCAATCTTTAGTTTTGATCCCATGACTTGAGCCCACTTCAAGTCTCCTCTCAGGATGATTGCCCTCCATTTTGTAATACTTGGGTGGTTTGAATTCATATAGAGGTCTCTTGCCCTTAGAGTGCACTCTAATAGCTGTTGGCTTAGCCATGAATGGCTGCTGCCTAGGACCAGTTGGATATGGCCTTTTGTTACAAGCACTGGTTGGTTTAGGACACCTTTGCACATCCTTGTAATATTGCTTTCCATCAATCGGAGGCCCTTTCAACCACTTGTAGCGTAATCTGCATCTGGGAGACACATTCTTTGCATGACAGCTGCCTCTTCATCAGAGTCTTCCCTCTGGTCCGTAAAGCCCTGTCCATCAGCTGGTGAACCTCTAGCATCTTTCTTGACAGCAGTCTGGCTGGCAACATGCATTTGCACATTGACCTCTTTTAATTCCTTCAATGATAAATTCTGGAAGTCTGGCGCAATGATATTGGCTGCAACTTCTCCAATTTCTGGGAATGGATTAGTGTGAATCCCCATAGCCTTTTCTGCTTTAGATGGGAATTTTAAACTCCCTTTTCGAATATGTTCTTGGATCCTGTCCCGAAAAATAATACAGTTTTTAGTTGAGTGAGACCAAGAATTATGCCATTTACAATACATTTTTCCTTTAGGTTCCTCTGGAGACGAAATTTTGACTCATTTTGGTAACTTTAGGAAGTTTGCCGCAAGCAAATGGTTAAAAATGTCATCTGCCGTTGTTAAATCGAAAGAGTATTTCCTATGAAGGTCTTTCTTTTTAAATCGAAAGAGTATATCTGTGTTCTGTGCTAACTGTGTCTACTGATGATAGTGTTAAAACTGATGTGAATTGTATTCCTATAGTCAGAGAATTCCCAGATGTATTTCCAGATGATCTGCCAGGGGATTTGATTGACAGGGAGATTGAATTTACCGTTGATGTGATTCCGGGTACATAGCCAATATCTAAAGCTCCTTACAGAATGGCCCCAACTGAATTGAAGGAGTTGAAAGTGTAATTGCAAGAACTGTTAGACAAGAAGTTTATCAGGCCCAGTACTTCACCGTGGGGTGCACCTGTTTTATTTGTAAAGAAGAAAGATGGCTCACTGAGACTGTGCATTGATTACCGTGAATTGATCAAGGTAACTGTGAAAAATAAATACCCATTGCCACGTATTGATGATTTATTTGATCAGTTACAGGGTGCACAAGTGTTTTCCAAGATTGATCTCAGATCGGGGTATCATCAACTGAAGGTTAAACCGGAAGACATTGATAAAACTGCTTTTAGAACGAGGTATGGCCATTACGAATTTTTAGTTATGCCATTCGGAGTCACGAATGCCCCTACTGCTTTTATGGACCTTATGAACAGAATTTTTAAACCATACCTTGATGATTTCATTGTGGTATTTATTGATGACATACTGATTTATTCAAAAAGTAGAGAAGAACATGAACACCATCTGAGACTTGCCCTGCAGACCCTAAGGGAACAGAAACTGTATGCTAAACTGTCTAAATGTGAGTTCTGCCTTGATCATGTTATGTTTTTGGGGCATGTTGTTAGCAAAGATGGAATTTCTGTCGATTCGCAGAAAATTGAAGCTGTAGTGAATTGGCCTAGATCAACAAATGTGACTGAAGTCCGAAGCTTTTTGGGTTTGGCTGGATATTACAGAAGATTTGTCAAAGATTTCTCCAAAATTGCCCTACCATTGACTCAGTTAACTCAGAAGGGGACGTCATTTGACTGGACTGACTAGAGGGAATCAGCATTCCAAGAATTGAAAACTCGACTTGTAACTGCACCGGTCCTTACTCTACCTTCAGGTACGGATGGTTATACTGTATTTAGTGATGCTTCTCATAAGGGTTTGGGGTGTGTTTTAATGCAGAATGGGAGAGTTATTGCTTATGCTTCCCGACAGTTGAGACCACATGAAAAGAACTACCCGACCCATGATTTGGAACTGGCTGCAGTAGTGTTTGCACTGAATATCTGGCGTCACTGCCTTTATAGGGCGACATGTGAAGTATACACCGACCACAAAAGCTTAAAATATTTCTTCACATAGAAAGAACTAAATATGAGACAGCGCAGATGGCTAGAACTGATCAAAGACTATGACCTACAGATTTTGTACCATCCGGGAAAAGCCAATATTGTTGCCGATGCATTGAGCCGAAAGTCAATTGCCAACTTAGCTTGTTTGCTCACCGGACAGAAATAGCTGCTTTGTGACCTTGAAAAAATTGAAATTGAAGTTGTTTTGAGAGAACAAGGTGGAACGCTAGCTGCTATTTTTGCTCAACCGGCATTGATTGAAGAAGTTAAAGAGAAACAACAACTGGATGACTTTTTGAAAAAGATCATCGAAGAAAGAGAGTCTAAGCCAAGACCGGGTTTCAAATTTGAGAACAATGTACTGAAATTTCAAGAAAGACTATGTGTGCCGAATGACACTGAACTGAAAAGAAGAGTTTTGCAAGAGGGCCACAACTCAAAATTGTCTATCCACCCGGGGAATACGAAAATGTACCAAGATCTGAAACAGAATTTCTGGTGGCCGGGAATGAAGAAAGAAATTGCCGACTTTGTGTCCAAATGTCTTCATTGCCAACAAGTCAAAGCTGAACATCAACGACCTGCCGGATTATTGCAACCCTTACCCATACCAGAGTGGAAATGGGAGCATATCACGATGGCTTTTATCGTTGGGTTACCTCGCTCCAGAAAAGGTATGGATTCAATTTGGGTTATTGTTGATAGACTAACCAAATCTGCTCACTTTTTACCTGTCAAGACAATCTATAATGCGGACAAATTGGCTGTTATCTATATTGATGAAATTGTGAGACTGCATGGAGTGCCTGTGTCTATTGTTTCTGACAGGGATTCGCAGTTTACATCGAGGTTTTGGCAAAGCCTACAGACTGCATTGGGTACTGAATTGAGGTTGAGTAGTGCCTATCATCCTCAGACAGACAGACAGTCAGAAAGGACCATCCAGACTTTGGAGGATCTATTGAGAATGTGCGTCCTTGATTTTCAGGGAAACTGGGAAAGTCATTTGCCATTGGCTGAATTCGCCTACAACAACAGCTACCATTCGAGTATTGGTATGGCACCTTTTGAGGCATTGTATGGCAGAAAATGTAGATCTCCGATTTGCTGGGCAGAAGTTGGAGATGGGCCTTTGCTTGGGCCTGAGATCGTATATGAGACGACTGAAAAGATAAAACTGATACAGCAAAGACTGAAAACTGCACAGAGTAGACAGAAAAGTTATGCGGATGTCAGAAGACGGGACAGAGAGTATGAAGTGGGTGATCACGTTTTGTGAAAGTGACACCAATGAAGGGCCAGACTCGTTTTGGAGTCAAAGGCAAGTTAGCGCCGAGATACGTCGGACCATATGAGATTATTGAGAAAATTAATCCGGTGGCGTATCAAGTTGCGCTCCCTCCTGAAATGGAGCACATGCATAATGTTTTCCACATTTCGATGTTGAGAGATTATCTCCGGGATCCCTTCCATGTGATTGAGCCTACTCGGGTAGTGTTGAGTGATGACTACACTTACGAGGAACGGCCTATACAGATTGTAAACAGACGGATCAAGAAACTGAGAAACAAAGAGATCCCGTTAGTGAATGTTGACTGGCAAAACCATGGTGGTGTGTACGCCACCTGGGAAAGGGAAGATGACATGGCTAAGAGATATCCTGATTTGTTCCCGCTGGATCCTGTTTTCTTCCAGAATGAAGGTAACTCGAGTTTAGAGGACTAAACTCCTTATAAGGAGGGGAGACTGTAACAACCCCCATACCGTTTACCGATAAATTACTGAATTACATACTGATCTCTGCTAAACTGGACTGCTTATGATTGATAATTGAACCAACTGAAGTACTGAACGGACTGATTGAAAACTGGAACTGAATTGACTGAGCATATCTATTGTATTGCATTTTTATCTTTTCGATTAATTGATTATCTGTTCGTGTTTTTATGTTTAAACTGCAAATTGAAGGCCTTATCGGCGGCCGAATCGAAAATAGATTGATGTTTTGGAACCATTGGAATTTATGTGATTTAATGGTATATTCATCTAAATTATGATTAGGAATGATTAAATTAGATCAAATGGATTAAATTACTTGAATTGGTGTAATTACCAAAATGCCACTAAGTGGGCCACTATCCTACACAACTAGGGACTTGTATTACACTTGAACAAATTCATTTCATCAGCCTTTTTCTCACACTTAACCGACCAAAGAGGAGAATTAGAGAGAGAGAGGGAGAGAATTGGGTTCATTTTGTGGGATTGCTTGGAAATTAAGAAGATTAGAAGGGTCCTTGCTTGTTTGAGCCTCTACACTTGTAATTGAAGACTTAGGTATGAATTTCAACCCCTCATTGATGTCCTTAAGGTTGATTCTTGCTAGATTCATGGCAAATTATAGAGTTAAGACATAAATTGGTTCTATAGTGTTGAATTAGAACTCATTTCATGCATGCATGTGTGTATTGATAAATTTTGAGTTGATTTCATGGCCAATTGTCACATGCATATGCATAATCAAGCTTAAGTTCATGTTTTCAACTTGTTTTGAAAAGAAGGAGCTCATTTGAGCAAGCTTTGAAGTTAAATGTGGTTTGAATCCATGCATGTTGCATATTCTCCATGTTCATGAAAAAATGGTTTTGGATATGGTTTTAATTGACTCACCTTTGGGGCTTGAATTCATAAATTGAGCTTTGAAACTTGTTATACATTCAATTTAGATATGTTTTCCAGAATTTGGGCCCAAGAGGTCGAGTTTTGAGTGAAAGAATGCTTGGTTTGAGCTTAGGAGACAAATCTGGAAATTCCAGAATTTGGCTTCTTCGCTCGAGCGAAGGATTCTTCGCTTGAGCTACCAACCTTTGTTCGAAGCTACGCTCGAGCGTAGAATTGGTGGCTCGAGCGTAAAATTGCAGCATCCTGTACTTTTACTGTTTCGATAGACCGCTCGAGCGAAGGATTTCTCGCTCGAGCGAAGACTTTGATTTTGGAAGCTCGCTCGAGCGAGGCTCCTATTTTCAGCAAACTTTGCGAAATGTTTTCTAAGTGTATTTTTGCATCCTCATCCCATTCTAGGCATTCTTAGGCCTAGTTTAAGGCATCTTAATGAGAATATAGATGTGGAACACACCAAGGCAAATTAGGGATTAAGTTATGATATTTCCCAACTGTGTAGCTTAGTGTGTGTTCAACCTGTGAACTGTGTAGGGTTGGCGACTGGGGAGACACGCTCTAGCATACTGTAGCCCAAACTCTGTGAGTAACAATTGTGTAAAGATACGTTCAAAATGATTATCTTTCGAATACTGAACTGAACTGTTTACTGAACTAGTGTTATTTACTGAATGAATAGATGTCCTTTATTTCTGAACTGTACTGTGGCATCCTTAGCACCTACTGTTTACTGTTACTGTTACAGAGATCTCTGTCGGTTCCCTCGTGGAACCACTACTGTTTACTGATTGATGGCCATCATTACTGTTCGGTCTTTAAGACCTACTGTTTACTGCTATACTAATGGATGTACCACATATGACTGAATAACTGTTCTGACTGAAAGACTGAAATATTATTTAATGAACTGTTTTCATTACTGTAAGGACATTTCATTCTTAACCTCTTTACGCATTATGTTATTCACTGGGCTTTAGCTCACTGTTTATATATATATGTAGGTGCTCAGCCACCAGATCGGAGCTAGGAGCGTGGGTTAGACTCCAGTTTTGTCAAGCCAGCCTTTGTGCCTCACTGCGAGGTTCCGAGTTGCCATGCTATGGCTTTGGGGTGTTTTATTTTTCCTCCGTCTGTCTCCGTACTGTTTTGGTTTACTGTATAGACTGTCAGCTACTAACTGTACTGTTATCAAGGGATTAGGTCCCTGTATTGTGTGACTGTAAATTTTTGTATAGACTGTACTGTTCTACATGTGTGAATGCATGAAAAAAATCTTTTTGGCATACAGACTGTCACAGCTCAATGGACATTATTTATTTACTGTATTGGCTTCCGCCAGGCCCTGAACTCTGTTTTACTGTACTACTGTTAAGCAGGCCTTCGGTAATCTCGGATTACTGGCCGGTTACGATGCTAAACCCATAGGGCCGGGTTTGGGTCGTGACATAATCATTATTGGTAAATTCACCACATTGAGCAGTGAACCTAGCAATATGCTCTACCGTTAACTGGTTTCCTGTCACGACCCAAACCCGCCCCTATAGGTTTAGCGACATAACCGGCCAGTAATCCGTGGATTACCTACGGCCTCCAAAAAGAATAACAAATATTAAGGGGCTGCGGAAGCAATAATGTAAAATAAACAAGGTCCAATGAGCGGTGATGACATACGTGGGACCGTAAATTTTAAAAACTTATTTATATACATAAACATGCTAGTCGGGCACACTCGTATGTACAAAATATTTACATAAGTACATCCCAAGATTCAACTCAACAAAACAAGTACAAAGACTAGCACGAGGTGCAAAACTGCCATAACATCAGGCCTCAGGCGGAACCTTCTCGGGAGGCGCAACAGGTGGCTGACCAAAAACGAAACAGAAGGCCATCAACTCTGGCCAGGGTCTTGTGCCGACTCACCTACATATATTTAATAAACTGTGAGCGAAAGTCCAGTAAATAATAACAGAGTAAAGATTTTAATGAATGATGTCCATCACAGAGTTAGAAATCAAGGTTCATATCAGAAATAGAGACTTATGCATTTTCAGATTTCAATTCAGAAACAGATACAGATACATACTTGTTTTTCATATTCATACTTAGATTTTGCATAAGATCATATGTGGTACACCCATTAGCTAACAGATCAGATTGGTCTAGAGACCACAGACAGAGTTGGTACCAACGACCAGGAGGGTCCATATCTTGCGCGCAAGTAGCCATGGTATTATTTCCCCTAGGCAAGGGCCAGATACAGATAACCACGGTATTGTTTCCCCCGGGCAAGGGCCAGATCCACGGTATTATATCCCCCGGGTAAGGGCCAGATCCACGGTATTATATCCTCCGGGTAAGGGCCGGATACTAAGGGTGCCACAATTACTTTTCAGAAAACTGAACATTCATTCATTCATTTCCAACATATTATAGCTTTTCAAGAATCAATCATTTCGTATCATAGTATACTGAAAATACATAACATTGAACATAACTTTACAAAGTTATTACTCACAGTGGCGTTGATACAAGTAGGCGAAGTCAAAAGGGTCAAACGGGTTGCGGCACGTGACCTACATAACACATTACGGATACACACATTGAAATAAGCACTCAAGTTGTACAAAACTCGCATCCACGGTTCTAAGTGTGTACCTAACCCCTTACCCTTATTATGGAGCCTTAAACATGGCCTAGGAATGCCTAGGATGGAATGGGGGTGTAAAAATGTCTTAGAAAATGTTTTTCAAAAGTTGCTGAAAACAGGGGTCTCGCTCGAGCGAGCCTTCCTTCGCTCGAGCGAGATTCCAAAATCAAAGGCTTCGCTCGAGCGAGCCTTGCTTAGCTCGAGCGGTCTGATGAAACAGTAAAAATACTGGATGTTGAAATTTTACGCGCGATGGTCGCTCGATGCTCGCTCGAGCGGAGCCTTGGACAAAGGTGCTCGCTCGAGCGAGTAGTCCTTCGCTCGAGCGAGGAAGCAAAATCTGGAATTTCTAGATTTGTCTTCCAAGTTCGAACCAAGCATTCTTCAACCAAAAACTCAACCTCTTGGGCCCAAATTCTGGGAAAACATTTCAAACTCATATTACAACAAGTTTTAAAAGCCAATTTATAAAATCATTGCCCAAAAGTGAGTCCATTTGAGCACCATTCCCATAAATCTTCAAGAACAATGTTTAAACACACATGCATGAGTTCAATTCCATTTCAAAGCTCCAAAACATGCTCCAAGGCAAAATTAAACTTAGAATTTTGTTGAATTCGTGGGCTCAAGCAAAAACATGAACATGCATGTAGAGATTTGATACAAAACAACTTCATATGCCAAGAACATGTACATGCATGCATGAACTAGGCTCAAACTCTACATATTTGGACCAATTCAAGGCTCCAATCACTAAAGGCTCAAGAACTAAGCATGAACAAGTTCAAAGACATTAAACAAGGGTTGAATTCTCTTACCTAAGTCTTCAATTACTAGCCTTGAAGTTCAATTTGCCAACATATACTTCAATTTCCTCAAGATCATCAAATTGTAGCCAAAATCCCTCTCAATTCTCCCCCCTCTCTCTCTAAGGTCGGTTGGGACTCAAAATAGGCTGAAGGAAGATGTTTTGTTCAAGTGTATGCAACTCAAGAATAAGATTAAACAATGGCCACCCAATGGCAATTCTGTAATTAAGCTAGGTTCATTATTAAAATGTTGTTTAATCATTTTTAAACATTCCAAATCGAATTTTAATTGAACCTACCATAAATTTACATAAAATCTAACGAGTTCAAAACACTAATCAATTTCAGAATCGGGTGCCGATAAGGCTTCCAATTGGCGGTTTAAAGTCTAAAACACGAACAGATATTCCGACACCGAACAGATAAAAACACGTAAGTCATGCCATGCACATGCAATTAGATTCCAGATTTTTCCCTTAATTATTATTAGACATAATTCAGTCCCAATTAGCGTTAATCAGGGTCGGGGTTATTACATTTCCATTCCCATAAAAAAAGCAAAGTCTGGTATCCTAAACCCTCTCGGGTATTCATGTACCCTATCTACCCATTCTAGATATGGTTTTCTGTACACAGGAGTTTAAACCCCCTGAGCCATCGGTCCACACATCTCTCTAACAATATCAGCAATTTGGTCCCTAGGAACCATATTTTATGCTTGTTGAACCACTACTGGAGGAACAAACACAGTATTTGGTGGACAACCATGTGCTTGAGGTCCTCTGGGTCCATAGGGTGGTATATTTGGGACTGGTTGTCCCTGTGGTGCTGGCTGCTGTTAAGGGTATGGGTAACCCCTCTGAGTCTGTCCTACGAAAGGACCTGCAAAAGGTGTTGGAACAAGTGTTGTGTCTCTTTCAGTCGCAGGAAACCCTTTCAACCCCCCAAGTACAAATTCGAACGAAGGATTAGTGAACCCCCTTATGCTAGGTATGGCTTCGAACATGGGATTTGGAAGCATCCTTATGCCATTTTCTTGTGTTGGCCCGGGTCCACCAATTTGCATGGTTTCATTGTTAAGTAATGAGGCATTTTGATTTGTCACAGGCCTCGAAAGAGGCTCATACCAAGACTGAGGTGATGGTCTTTCATAGTTTTGGTTACTAGTTTGACCAGTAGTATGTCCATTACTCTGCATAGGCTGTTTATCTCTAGCTAATCTTTGCTGAGGGACATTTGAAATTTCCTCTATGTGCCTTGCGTTAATTGGTTGATAAGTATTCATTCGATCCATAAAGGATGTTGCCCATCTTTCCATTGTGTTCATTAACTGCTATCCCATGGCATCTACTAGGCCTCCCTGTGGATTCATTGGCTGAGTAAATGGAATAGCGGATGGTCCAATTCCTTGGCCTCGTCCAATATTTTGAACATGTGGTAGTTGCTCCGAAGTGCTGGTCTGTTCGACCATAGGTTCTGATAAAATGGGTACTTTCACAGGATGTGTTATCATATTATCCTCTGGATTAGGTATTTCTACCTCTCTTTCTGCACCTTCTTCCAAGCGTTCATTTTCTCCTTGTCTCCTACGTCTAGCCATTTCAATTAGTCCCACCGGGCTTGCCAAAAATATATGTTGGCTTTTTGCCTTTTGAAGGTTATTATTGTAATTTTAAATGTGCCAGCAAGGATAAATCAGTCCTTACAGAATATTAATTGCCAACCAATTATCAGACGATTGTGTTTTAGTTCTTTTAGCCTCAACGAAGAGGATTTTTACTGGTGGCTTTGTTTAGGAGAATTAAGCAAACAACGATTAAATGAAGAACAATTGTAGCATTTCATTAAGAAAAAATGAAAGACTTACAATGATCCAATTCAGCCTCGTAGAGGTTTACGGCAACAAGCTACTCGAAACTACTCCTATGAAAGAAACACAGTGCAGGAATTTGAAGCACAGAAATGTAAAGAACAAGAAATGTAAAAACTGGAAGGAAAATAAAGTAGATAAAACTGGTTTTTTAGATATGAGTCTGGGGCTCTTTCTGGGGTCTCCTCTGCTATTTATACTTCTCAATGATGACCGTCGAAATGAGTCTCTAACCGTCGAATCATCCCTCCATGATCGTTGATCATGTTTCCTCACAATTAGCTCCACTACGCCATGTCTGCAGTTAAGTTTCCCTCTTGATTTTGAATTTGAATATACGAGTACCTGTTAAAGCCACGTCATCTTGCATCTCTTTGTTGATCCAGTGCTATGCAGATCCATAATAACCAATACTAACTGCCACGTGTGTGATTACGATTGAAGATTTGAATTGTCTTCCCTTATTGCCCTCATCTTGCCACGTGTTGAACTGTGATTGGCCTATACAAAATATGTAGCCAATAGGTACCAAGTCCATAAATTCAATTTCATCCTCTTGATTTAGATTTTATCAACATTTATACATTACATAACTTTCATCCTTCAACTCCAATTAATTCAACTTCCAATTCACGCTGCTTTCAAAACTTATAATTAAAGTACCTTTCATCACTACCATCCCATCTTTATGATTCAATTCAAAATATTCAAATTTGGTTAAACAAGTAGTAATTCGTCACGAATACAATTATTCACTTGTTTTAAAGAAAAAAATTGCCAGTAGTAATTTGTCACGAATCCAATTAAATGTTTTTGTTGATTTCCAAAATTTATCTTCCCTTCTCTTCAAACTCTCAATACCAATAATAAATTGTCTCACCTTTCTCATTAATTATCAAAACTCAACTAGTAATTTATTTTCATAATCCAACACATATGTAACACAAATTAATCCCATCTCTCAAACAAATAAATAATCAAAGGATTTGGGACTTTTCATCACCACCCTCATAAACGAGATTAACCAATCCAAAAAATTTTCATACACACAACATTTACCAACACCCTTCTTATTTCTCCGAAATTTCAATTTTTCAACAATTATTACAACTTAACAATTATAAAACCATAGATAACAATTAACACAAATTAAACTTTATGATGACTTTCTTTATTTTCTTACATACCCATTTTCACAATGTAATACACAATACCCCATATTGTTCAAATAAAATCGAATAATCAATTTTTCCCTCTTTCTTATAACCCATAAATAATTAATTAGGGCTTTTTACTCTAATCCTTTTAAACATTTTTCCTCAAATATACAATCTCATATATTGACAACAAAACACAAGATTTAACTCTAGATCACAAAATCCTAACCCTTATCACATGCTTTTCAAAAATACCTAACAAATCAAGTTTTTAATGCAATAAAAACTACCACATGTCTATCTATAACGAGATATTGAACATGAGCAAAAAAATCCCTACCTCAAAGAGAGAAGAGGAGAAAACTCTAAAAATCAACTTTGCCGGAATTTGATCTCCACCGGTCAAAACGTAGCTCTCGAGACGCTTGCCATTTTTGTATTAAAATCTCGCTTGATCTTTATAAATCGAAGAATATGTGAAATTTGGTGAGAGTTTAGAGAGAAGGGAGAGAAGAGAAGTTAGAGAGAGAGAGAGAGAGAGAGAGTGATGAGAAATGGTCAAAAAAAGAGAGAAGGATTTTATTTGAGTGAAAAGGGCACATAAATCAATATTTGGACGCGCAAAATCCGCTCGTGTGGATCAACTTAGGGAAAAAATGGCTTTCTCGCAAAATCCGCTCGTGTAGATTTGACCAGACAGCTTTTGCTAGATGACTTGAAATAGGTGTATCTCCCATGTCCGGAAACGGAATATGGTCAATTTTGAATCTAAATTGTAGCCCCAGAAATAAACTTTCCAATGGTTCTAACCTCACATCAAGATTCAAAATGTGGAGAAAGAAAAAGGCAAAAGAGTGAACACTACTCAAAATAAATAAAATTCGAATTTGGCATTCTTGGTCTAATCTTACCCAACGAGCATGTTAACTTATCAATCAAGACTCCAAACAATGAGGAGAAGGTCTCAATTATAATAACTATAAGGTTAAATACAACCCACAACTATTCAATAGTCCAAAAAAAAAAAAAAATTATAAGTATAAGGTAACGGTTACCACTTAACATAAACAAGTCGGGTCTAAGACCTAGGACACTACAACATTCCACACAAAAAAAAAAAAAAAAAAAAAATGTGACAAAAATTATATAATTATTTTAAACTATTTTAGTCGATGTTCTTAATACACTCGTTAATAAAACTTGTTTTAGGAAGCCTAGGTGGTAGTGGGTCTGCTCACATGTCCAACTCAAATTTGACTTGCCCCTCTCGTTTGTCTAGATTGTATGATTAATTTACACTCTTGGAATGAGGAACCAAGAACACAATTCCAAATTTATTTTAAAAAAAATGAGCCTCTTTTTGGGTGAATAAAAAAAAAAAAAAATGAGCCTTTACCTTATATATCTATTAAAACCATTTTGGTAGGCAAATGCAATAATATCTGCTTGAATTCTATATGAAAACATATATATCCACTACCGGTGGTGGTTTCTCTCCTGTCTGAAATCGGATTGGAGCATGTTGTTGGGAATCCGTGGACTAACCACAGAGCCCACGTCCACAGAAACCCACGTCAATGATCTGAACCATCAAAATGTAGAACTCATCGAGTACTTCATCTTTGTAAAAAATTACATTGATCGGATATCGATAGTTACTTGATTAGATCAAATTTGTATCAACAGTAATTATGATTTGAAAAATAAATTGTTCATACAAATGTGATTTGATCAAGTGGCTACTGATATCTGATTAATGTAATTTTTTACAGAGATAAAGTACTCAACGATTCTTACATATTAAATAATTTGGATTATCGAGACCTAATAATAGGCCCACAATGGGTTGGACTGGACCGTCCAGTTGAACTAGCCAACTGGAGATAATCCAACCCCCCCCACTAACGTAATTTCTAAAAGAAAAATAATATATAGGCTCTTTTTTAGACCTATTTTATAGATCCAATAATGTGTAAGAAAGATAATTGGTTGATAATTAAAAAAGATATAATAGAAAGAGTTACCTTAAATACTTTAATTGATTGCCACATTATTCGATGTAGAACGTGAGTTTAATTTTTTAGTTTGTATAACACTACTATAATTCTCACTTGAGTACATATTTATAAGTTGTTATAAATTGTTAACCCTCTGTTCTTGCAAGTGTATTCTTGTATAATGATAGATTTCATTCTAACAATCATTTAAATAATTTATTTATAAAATGATAACATATTACTGTTAGAACAATCTTCTGTGTAAAATAAATAAATTGAAACTAAATCAAACAAATAAAATAAATTACTTACAGAATTTATTTACCAATGTAAATAAATACAAAAATGATCAAATCGAGTGTGTGACACTCTGTCCTTAAGACAGATTTGCCCCGCTTTAGTGCTTATGGATAAATGACGTCTATCTCCCAAGATACAATGATCTACACAGATTGTAGTAGCACTCTAAACAATCTGTACGGCGAACTAGACACTATGTTCTATACTCTTTGAATTTTCTCTAAATAACTAAGATGAAGAATAATGCAAACAGAGCAAAAACGGGAAGGGAACAGATTTTTCTGGATGTTTCAGTATGTAAAAATCTGCTGGAAATGAATCTAAATTTATAGGCAAACTGGTGGCTGTTGGACAGATCCGAACAAGTAGGTTTTTGAATTGAACAGGTGCAAACAACCTGAACAAATATGGAATTTAAACTGAACAGATGCAAAACTGCTTGAACCTAGTTTTGAATCTGTCTGGAAAATCGAATCAGTTTGGTGCAACTGTAACCTGTTTAAACCTACTAGACTGCTGGAAATTGGACCGGAGAAGGGCTCGGTTTGGACAAAAAAAATTGGCCCAAAATTTAAATTAATTTCGTTAAGAAATTCAAATAATTTTCTCGCAAGAATTTGAAAAAATTCAAATAAATTTTTTCCAAAAAATTAAGGTTAGGACCCAACCCACAATCCGTACCTCACACCCGAACCCGGCCAGATGGCCGGCGACGCGCGTGTGGTGGTTTGAGCCAAGGCTCACTTTGTCCATAACTCCTTATTTCTACAAACTTCGAGTACCCCTTGGGGTCCAACCCAAGTTTGTCCACTTAGAGTTTACATACTCACAAAAGCTCTTTTCAAGTTTCAAAATGGGACAACTATTTCAAAGAAACCCACATTTAACTCTTTAATTGCTCATTCTACGAATCCGAAAACGACGTCAATTTCTCATTCATTCATTCATAAATGGTTTTGACGAACTGTCTTCACTGTGTGACTTGCCATACGACAAGAAACACGTTACCTCTTTGGATCCATCTCAAAAGACATGTGGACTCCACTCAAATTTGGGCTCAAAGTTGACCCAAATTAAGCCTATAAAAAACCATAATTCTAAAAATTACTTGATATTTGATCAAGTTGTGATCATATTATGAATGACGACAACATTTATAAAAATATAGTTCCAAACCGAATTGTTCTACATTTTCATGGTTCTGTTTGGATTGCTTTCCAGAGTTTTTCTTAGTTCAATTTGGTTTCAAATTTCATAAAATTGTAGATCTTTACTCACAAATCAAACCATGTTCACTTCTAACCCACCTGTAACAACCCTCGTTTAATTACCGTTAAACCACTGAGTTATCTACTAATTACCGTTAAACTGAACTGATTATGACTGATAAGTGAACTGAATGAGATACCGAACTAACTGATTGAGATTGAAACTGAAATCGAATAAATTTATCTGTTTAATTGCATATTGCATCTGTTGATTGAATGACTATATGTTTAAATTCGTATGTTTAAACTATTAATTGAAGGCCTTATCGGTGGCCGATTTAGAAACCGTTTGATGTTTTCGAATCAGTAGAATATTTCTGATTTTATGGTATATTTATCTAAAAATTGATTAGGACTGATTAAATTAGATTAAATTAAGTCAATTAAAGAGTTTGAATTAATTACGACTTTGCCATAGCTAGTGGCCCCTTTGTTTATTGATTTCCAGGAGCCTCATTACACTTAGCACATATTGATCAGCCACAATTTTGAGCTCTTAACCGACCAAGCTTAGGGAGAGTGAAGGAGAAGAGAGAATTTAGCTCATTTGTTGAATTTGCTTGGTGATTGCTTAGAATTGAAATGTTGTTGGCATAATCTAGCTCCCACACTTTGAAATTGACACTCTAGGTAAGGAAATCATCTTCTTATTTTAGTGTTTGAGCTTAGTCTTGCATGATTCATGCCCATATAGAGAGCCAAGCCATGATTTTGTTCATAATTGTTGAATTGGAGCTCCATTGTTACATGCATGGTCATTTTGGTATATTTTGAAGTTAAATTCTTGGAGAATTATACATGCATGTCCATGTTTTTATATTAGTCCATGTTTTCAAGTTGTTTGCAAAGAATGGAGCTCAATAGAGCAAGAATTGAAGCTTGAGGTTGGTTTAAAGCTCATGCATTGCATGTTTAAAGATTGTTCTTGAAAATGGGTTTGAAAATGGCTTTAATTGACCAACCCTTGGCCCTTGCATGTGCAAATTAGCTTTTGAAACTTGTTATACATTGTTTTGGGATGTATTTTCCAGAATTTGGGCCCAAGAGGTCGAGAATTGAGTTGAGAATGCTTGGTTTGAGCTTGGAAGGCAAATCTGGAAATTCTAGATTTGGCTTCTTCGCTCGATCGAAGGATTCCTCGCTCGAGCGACCAACGTTTCCTCTGAGCTACGCTCGAGCGAAGGATTGGTGGCTCGAGCGTAAAAATCGAGCATCCAGTACTTTTACCGTTTCATCAGACCGCTCGAGCGAAGGATTGTTCGCTCGAGCGAAGCCTTTGATTTTGGAATCTCGCTCGAGCGAAGGAAGGCTCGCTCGAGCGAGGTGCCTATTTTCAGCAACTTTTGAAAAATGCCTTCCAACTGTATTTTTGCATCCTCATCCCATCCTAGGCATTCTTAGGCCTAGTTTAAGGCATCTTAATGAGGATTTAGACATAGAACCACACCGAGGAAATTTAGGGATTTAATTATCATCCTTTCGACTGTGAACTTAGTGTGTGTTCTATTTGTTAACTGTATAGGGTTGGCTCTCGGGGACGCGCTCTAGCTGCTATTAGCCCAATCTCTGTGAGTAACAGATTGTGTAAAGATATGTTCAAAATGGTTATATTTTGAATACTGAACTGAATTGTTTATTGAACTGATATTGTTTATTGAATGAATGTATGTCCTGTATTTCGAACTGTATTTTGGCATCCTTAACACCCACTGTTATTGACTGTTACAGAGCTCTGTTGGTTTCCTTGTGGAACCATATTGTTTATCGATTGATGGCCATCATTACTGTCGGGTCTGTTAAGATCCGGTCCTTTTGGACCTACTGTTTATAGGCTAATGGATGTACCACATATGACTGATTGATTGAAATACTGATTGACTGAAATACCGAAAGATTGAAATACTGTATAATGAATTGATTTCATTACTGTAAGGACATTCATTCATAACCTCTTTACGCTTTATGTTATTCACTGGGCTTTAGCTCACTGTTTATATATATATGTAGGTGCTCAGCCACCAGACCGGAGCTAGGAGCGTGGGTTGGTCCCCAGTTTTGTCAAGCCAGCCTATGTGCCTCACGGCGAGGTTCCGAGTTGCCATACTATGGCCTGGGGTGTTTTTGTTTTCCCCCCCACCTGTCTCCCTACTGTTTTGTATTACCGTATAGACTGTCCACTGTTATACCGTACTGTTGTCTAGGGATGCGATCCCTGTACTGAATGTTTGTAAATGAATGTATAGACCGTACTGTTTTGGAACTGTATGAATGCATAAAAATGTTTTTGGCATACGGTTTTTCACAGCTCAATGGACACTAGTTTTATACTGTATTGGCTTCCGCCAGGCCCTGTACTCTGTCTTACTGTACTACTGTTCTGTAGGCCTTCGGTAATCTCGGATTACTGGCCAGTTACGGTGCTAAACCCATAGGGCCGGGTTTGGGTCGTGACACCACCCCATCCTCCAAAAAAAAAAAAAAAAAAATGAAGTTCTGTTGTGACAAATCCCCAATCGAAGTGCATGCGTTTCCTGCAATTCTTGCTTGTTTGGTTTCATAATTTATGATTTACTTTTCAAAAAATTTAAATTTTTTATTTTATTTATTTTTTTGTTTTTATTGATTTTTTTTGTAATATTTTAAGTAATTTTTTTAATCTTTAGATACACCTAACATAAATATACTTAAAAAGTATAATATTTGTGAAAAAAATCTTTAAAAAATTCATAAAATATCAAAAAAAAAAAAAAAAAGAAAAGAAAGGACGAAAATTCAGTACATTTTTTGTATTCTTGTGTATTTATTATTTTTTAAAATATTTTTTTACAAATATTTTAATTTTTAGATATATCTAAGTAAGATGATTTAAAAAAGTAAAAAAATTGCTTAAAATTTTAAAAATATTCACTAGAAAAAAAAATACAAAAAACAAAAAACTCAATTTCTAGAAAACTGAATTCAGAAAATTGAAACCAAACACACTATTGGACCTGTAGAGGCCCACCACGGGTCGTGTTTCAATGATCCAAATCATTCAATGCGTAGACTTCGTCCAGTATTCGTGCAAAAAATCGCCTTAATTGGATATCATAGCCACTTAATCAAATCATATTTCTGTTAACGGTAAATATGATTTTCAAAATAAATTATTGACAGAAATCTGATCCAATCAAGTAGTTATTGATATCTGATCAACATAATTTTTTATAAATATAAAATACTCAATGAACTCTACACATTGACGATTCGAATTATTAAAACAAAATCCATGGTGAATCCCATAAACCAAATAGCACGGCTCAGTTCACTATGAGAACTAGTGAGAATTATCCTCCCTTTTTATTTATTATTACTAGCCTATCACCCGTGCTATGCACGGAATAATTATAGATATTTATATTTGTTTTAGATTTTTTTTAATATATAAATTATGTTTTTTAAGATTTTTTTTCTTATCACTAACCATAGTGTATGGGGAAAGTTGAAAAGAGTACTACAGTAACTATACATGAATTGTATCTATAATTATTTGTATAAGTGGATTTTAAATACTGATAAGGGGATTTTGACCAAATCAATAATTGCAGGCATGTGGAAAGATATGTAGATTGAAAAAAGTTAATAAATGCTAATTAGGGGATTTTGACCAAATCAATAAATGCTGAGTTTTTTTTTTAAATAAAAAATTTTAAAAATTCAGATTGGGATATTGAAGCTTCCATAGGCCTTGGGAGTTAAAAACCCCCTTTTGCTTAATATATAGTATAGATATAGATAGATAGATAGATATATCTTTTTATTTTTATTTTTATTTTTGTGTGGTTTTTATTCGGGTATTTTTTTTTTTCAATTTATTTAAGATGGAGTTGTGGGTATCTTTTTTTTTTAAATTTAATTTCTCTGTTGTTTCTATTTGTTTTTAATTATTATTATTTAGGTAAGTTATGATGTGAGTTAGATATGTGATAGACATGTGAGTTTTATTGATTTAAAGTTTATTTAGATAAACTTTAAAGATTTTTTTTTATAATTTTTTTGTTATGTTATAATATAATATATAAAATATAGGTAGATATCTACAACTTTAATAGAAAATATTATCTGATTTTTTGGGAAGAGAAAATGAATGCAAGTTTTAATATTTTTTTTTGAAAATTTGTGAGAGAGATTAGGAGGGAGAGATTATAAAATATTTTTGTTATTAAATAAATAAATTAGTCAATATTTTTTTAATCTATTTTGTAAATTAAAAATCAATAATTTTGGAAAATTAATTAATTTGTCCCATTAAGTAATTTAAAATTTTGATAGATATACATAAAAAAATACATAATTATATTATTAAATCACAATTCAAATTTAGGTGTTATATCTTTTTTAGATTTATAGCTAAATTCTTATCTTCTTTTTTTTTTTAATTTCTTTGTATAACCATAGTGTACGGGAGAAATTGAAATATTTTTTTTTGAAAATTTGTGAGAGAGATTAGGAGGGAGAGATTATGAAATATTTTTGTTATTAAATAAATAAATTAGTCAATAGTTTTTTTTAATCTATTTTGTAAATTAAAAATTAATAATTTTGGAAAATTAATTAATTTGTCCCATTAAGTAATTTAAAATTTTGATAGATATACATAAAAAAAATACATAATTATATTATTAAATCACAATTCAAATTTAGGTGTTATATCTTTTTTAGATCTATAGCTAAATTCTTATCTTTTTTTTTATTTAATTTTTGTGTGTAACCATAGTGTATGGGAGAAATTAAAAAGGGTGTTGCAATAATTATGAGAGAAGTTAAAAGGGATTGTGGGTTGGGAAAAGTCAATAAATGCTGAGGTTGGGTTGGGAGAAGTCAATAAATGCTGAGGTTTTTTTTTTTTTTTTTTTAAATCAAAAAATTAGGAAATTAGGATTAGGAGATTGGAGCTCCTATCTGATTTTTTAGGGAAGAGAAAATGAATGCAAGTTTTAAAAAAATTTTTTGAAAATTTGTGAGAGAGATTAGGAGAGAGAGATTATGAAGTATTTTTGTTATTAAATAAATAAATCATTCAATAGTTTTTTTAATCTATTTTGTAAATTAAAAATCAATAATTTTGGAAAATTAATTAATTTGTCCCATTAAGTGATTTAAAATTTTGATAGATATACATAAAAAAAATACATAATTATATTGTTAAATCATAATTCTAATTTAGATGTTATATCTTTTTGAGATCTATAGCTAAATTCTTATCTTTTTTATTTTTTATTTTTGTGTGTAACCATAGTTTATGGGAGAAATTGAAAAAGATGTTGCAATAACATGAGAGAAGTCAAAAGAGATTGTGGGTTGAAAAAAGTTAATAAATGCTGAGATTGGGTTGGGAGAAGTCAATAAATGCTGAATTTTTTTTTTTTAATCAAAAAATTAGAAAATTAAGATTAGGAGATTAGAACTCTCACAGGCCTTGGGATTAAAAATTCCTTTTTATTTAATATATAGTATAGATATAGATTACTATCTTTACTAAATGGAATGTTGTGTTCAAGAAGGAACTAAAAAGTACTTTTCTGGAGGTGTTGAGATTTGGCCCAATAGCCTAGTAGTTACACCTTAGAATATGGTAAGAAAGGTTAGGATCTGAGTTGATAAAATAGCAATAAATCCTTTCAATTATAATCTAACTATACTAACATACTAATGTTATCTTTGTTAAAAAAATAAAAATTGAGTGTACTTTTGCATTCTAGTTCAACATGACAAATAAACCTGAGGCACAAACCAACCAAATTATTGAACCATCCATGTCTCCGAGCAATAAAACAAGTTTCAGTAGATCAGTTACCTAAATAACCACATAACATGTCCAAGTTCATCCCTGTTTTTATAGGCTAAAGGGTAAAAATAATAATATATTGCTCATTCATCAAGGCATTCATTCACTCATACAACCTTCATTTCATTGCTTTCTAGGAAAAGCATCGGCTATTTTCAACATGAAAATAATAAATAAAATAAAATAATCCATGAGAGTCTACAGGGTCTCTTGTAGTAGCTATACTTAAAAATGAAACGAGCAAAAGAAAAAAAACTAAAAAATGAATGAATAGATCACCTTGCCAAACCAAACAGAGCCATCTATCAGTAAGAACAGAGTTAAAGATACAACAAATTTAACATATAAATCCACGCTCAAACCTTTTTTTATTGGGTGAATAACATGCTCGAACCTATCAAGTTTAAAACCCAAAATGTTCAGATCTTCTGGTCAACATCGCAAGTTCATCTAACAATCTCTAAACAACAAAGTTTTGCAACAACAAATGTCATGATGCCATTGACACTTATAATTTAGAATACAAATACACAGTGTGACAGCCACAACACATCTCTATTTCCTTTCTAATCAGTGCCACCACTTAAAATCCAAGTCAGAAGTCCTTTTTCAATAATGCAAAGCAGATACCAGTCTCAAACACACAAAAATTATCAGGATAAATATCCGTACAATGGTCAACAGGTCAGCCTTTCTCTTCCACTAACAACTATCACCATAATTTGAAAGCCTAACCTTCAAAAAATGCCGCTCAAAGAACAAGAGGCAACATAGAAACAACATCCCAGTTTGCCTTTCATCGCTTCCATCTGTATATTCCACAAAAGATATTTTTTGTAAATCCTAAACCTTAGATCGCCTAAACTCAAACCAAATCTCATAGTGATTGAAGAGTAAACTATCATGCGTGTGCTTCCCAATATATTCAATCCCTAGTCTGTTTAATCTCTTTGTACACTCATCTCCACCCAAGCGTGAACAGAATTTTATGTTGTGCTACACAAAGATTCGACCTTCATGAGGTTTTAGTTTCTCGGCTAATCTCTGTTGGAACAATCTTCTGTGTAAATAAAATAAACTGAATTAAACCAAACAAAATAAATAAATTACATACCAGATTTATTTATTGAACCGGAAAAAATAATTCAAGACCAAGTCGAGTGTGTGACACTCTGTCCTTAAGACAGATTCGCCCCGCTATGGTGCTTACGGTTGAATGGCGTCTATCTCCCAGGATACAATGATCTTCACAAATTTAATAAAGCACTTCAAATAAATTTGCTCGGCGAACCAAACCTGTGTTCTAACTCTCTGAAATATTATACTAAAACTAATATGAAGAATAGATGTACTAGAATAATATGGACAGCAATATCAACACATGCAAACTCAATTTCGGGAATAGAAAAAATGCTGGACAATGTTAGGTATATAAAGCGCCGAACAGGTGCAAGTTTTTAAACTCAACAGATGTGAATTTAAAATGAACAGGTTCAACAAACTATTTCTGCCGGTTGCACAACCAACACCAAAAATTCAAACTTTGAACCGTTAGTGGACAAAGTCAACAATGAAGGAACTTAATTTATATTAAACTATTGATATATATATATATTAAATTATTTAAATATATATTAAACTATTTGAATATATATATATATATATAACTATTTAAATAGTTTAATCATTTTTAGGAAACCACTTAAGGAAACCAAAAAATAAATTATATTTAAATTAAATTCCCACAATAATTTTACTGAAAAAATTCAAATGAATTTTATCTAAAAAATTAATGTTAAACCCGAAAACGACGTCAACTTTCCATTCACTCATAAATGGTTTTGACGTTCCGTCTTCACTGTGTGACTTGCCACGCGGCAAGGAACACGTCACCTCTTCAGACCTACCCCAAAAGACGTTTGGGGCCCACTCAATTTTGGGCTCAAAGTTGGCCCAAAATATGCCTTATAAATAAACCAATTTTCCAACACTCTCCAATCCAACCCAAACAAGTTTATCAGGCATGTGAAGGAAAACAGCACTAGCATAGATCAAATCATACATTCCAGAACCAAACTTACTGAAATCCATATCTTCACCTTTCAAAATCAGAGGGCGCTTTTGCAATAATCCTTGGGATGGAAGTTCATACCTAAGCGCAGACATTAATGCTGTGTTTGGTTGTGGGATTTGAAGAGGGATTTGGAAAGAGAAATGGAAATGGTAGGTGAAATGTGAATAAAACATGTCTATATTTCACCTAGTTTCACATATTTTTTCCCTTTTTTTTCCCTTTTTTTTTCCAAATCCCTCCCCAAATCCCCCAACCAAACACAACCTAAAGAAAGCTCATCTCTTTCAAGACAATTGGAAGTTTCCTGGATTCAGGCACTGTATGAAATGCTGGCCTACACAAAGTGTCCCACATCCAATTTCAAGAACACGAGCATCCGGGGCAAGGTGAACAGACTCTGCAAGGAATTCAAACACGTCTTGCCCTCCAGCCCAGGGTTCCCCGTAGTTGCTGTGATGCTCTTCTATGAGGAGCTCACCAGGACAAGGCAGAGCTGTGTGGTTGTTTGATTCATCTCCTTCATAGTGTGATATGCCCTTCAATCTGAAAGTTTTTGGAAAAGCTTAATCACCTTACTGATTTCCAAATAAAAGAAACATAGTTAATGTGATTAGAGCATCTCCAATCCTTACACTTCTTTTTCCATAAAATTTGAGTTGAAAATTTCGTTAAAAGCTTGATCTGATATGAAACATTCTAATCCTTACTCTCTTTTTTCCATCAAATCTTTTGCGAATTTACAAACTTATCCTACAAAACCTATTTTACCCATTTTTTATCAAAGAAAACCATCTACAATCCTTACTCTTTATAAAATCTCATCAAATTTGAGTAAAATATGAATTTGGTGAAGGATTTGGTTCATCTTTGATTTTGGTGAAAATAATTATCTTCCTTGATTTCATACAGATTTGATAAAATGGTAGGAGAGCACAACTTTAGCCATTTTTTCATCAAATTTGAATTAGGTGAAAATATTGATGAAGGATTGGAGATGCTTTATAAGTTCATAACTTGTCAATCTTGAACCAGAACAGGGCACAGATTCACATATATTCACAAGTATGTATGTAAAATTTTCAAAAAAAAAAAAAAAAACTGGCAAAGTCAATGCGATTAGATTCAGTGTTTGATTAAGAAACACAAATAGAAGTCCAAAACGTCGAAATTAGAATGTAAACCAAATCAGAATCCAAAACCTAAAATTTATAGGCCATAATATAACATATCTCTAAAAATCCAAAATCTAAATTCACCATTTCTTTTCAATGAGGAGCTTGAGAAGTATTTCCAACACTAAAATCATTGTGACAACGCGAATCACAGCTGTTGCGAAAAAGATGAAGACGATTAAATATCACAATTTGCCAAGCTTATCACCTAATGTTTGTTAGTTAATATTTTTCCATCATGCATTCAAGAATATAAATATTAGCGAACATCCAGAATTGGAATCAATTGGTAGGCAAATTGTTGCTAAGTGCAGAGGCTTGCCACTGGCAGCAAGGGCCCTCTGTGGCTTATTACCTTGTTAACAAAATGAGCATGAATTGAAAATGTTACTAACTAGCAATATATGGGATTTACCAAACGAGGAAAGCCGCATTCTCCCATCACTCAAATTGAGCTGTCATCATCTCCCTTCCCATTTAAAAAGGTGCTTTGATTATTGTGCAATTGTCCCAAAGGATTTACAAATTTGGGGAGGATGAATTAGTCTTGCTATGGATGGCAGAAGGTTTAATTGAACACCCAGAAGGTGCAGAACAAATAGAAGATGTAGGACGCAGGTATTTTCACGAATTGCTGTCGAGGTCATTTTTCCAATCGTCAAGTCGTAATAAATTGCTATTCATAATCCATGACCTCATCAATGATTTGGCTCAAGCAATTACAGGGGCCATCTTTTTTAGGTTGGAGAATAATTTAGAGGGTGGCAAGTAGAAGAAAATTTCTGACAAAGCTTGACATTCATCTTATGTTGCTAGTGAATATGACGAAATCAAAAAAAATTCAAAGCTTTCGATGATGCCAGATGCTTACGAACCTTCCTGGAGTTTTTGCCGCATAGTTACAACTACATAACGAGGTACTTCATGATTTGTTGCTAGTGTTAATGTGCTTACTTGAATTGTGTTTGTGTAGTTTTCGGATAGATGAACTACCAGATTCTATTGGAAATCTAAAGCGTCTACGGTATCTCAATGTATCCCATTCTTGGATTGGAAAATTACCTGACTCAGTAATGACTCTACAATTTACAAGTCTTGTTTTTGAAATCTTGTCATCAACTTGAGAAGTTGCCTCCAAACATGGGAAACCTGGTGAACCTACACCATTTTGATATGACCGGTGCAAATATTCGATCATTAGAAGAGTCCGCTACAGATAGGTAAATTAACAAAGCTACAAACATTGTCAAATTTCATCGTGGGTAAAGGTAATGAGCATAAAATAGGAGAGTTGAAAAACTAATCACACATTCGTGGGGCAATACACATATCAAAACTGGAGAATGTAAGTTCTGGTAAGGATGTAAGGTGTTAATATAATAATAATAATCTATATCATGCAACACACTTTCGGTGTGCCAGTGTGCTCCCTTTAGCCTTTAGCTTTAGCTTTAGATTAGTATATGTATTATTGAATGCTCTTGTGTGCTGTAAAGACACAGAGCCACAGACCCTCTCATTACTTCTCATCATTGATGTCTCTCTATTCTTTCGGTGCCTCTGCTATAAATAGGCGACCACCCTTGTAAGCTAACACATATTAACTGAATACAACATACAACATTCATTCAGTCTCTCTTTCTTCTCTATAAAAATATCATGGTATCAGAGCCCAGTAATACAATTCTGGCATTCTTTAATTTTGGTGTTTAGTCCCGTACACAGTGGAACTACACTTCTGGCATTCTTCAACTTTGGTGTTTTACCGTAACTACACCAAACAGCTCGGAATCTCCTTACGATTCCAACGGTACCAAAACCGTCACCAGAAAAGCTGCCACGCGCCTCCACGCGCCGATTCTTTGCTCGGCGCGTCTCTGCTTCCGTTTCCACGCGCACACGCGTCTTCACGCGCCTTCCATTCAGCTAGTTCGTGCGCCGCGCCTGCTAACGTGTACCAACGTGTGCCATTCGGCTACCGTGAACCGCGCGTGCGCCGTTCCGCTATTTTGCACCCGCGTGCGCCGTTCTGCTACTGTGCACCCGCGTGCGCCGTTCTGCTACTGTGCGCCGCACGCCCTTCCGGCTAACGTGCGCCGCACGCCCTCCTGCTAACGTGCGCCGCTGACCTCATTTTCCCTCCTGCTGACATCATCACTGCACAGCCCACCTTTCCTAGCTAATTTCGACCTTCCGGACTCATTGGTACACTCTGTTTTATCAAATTAAGCTTCTACAAGTCTAATCCTATCAAATTACGCTCTCCTAAACTATTATAATGGATCGTCATGATGCCTCTCATCCCATTTCTGTTATTTTGGATGGTTCCAACTATGTTCTATGGGCCCAAGCCATGTCTTCCTTCCTCAAAGGAAAGAAGCTCTGGCGCATTATCACTGGAGATGTGACCCAACCAGTAAAAGACACCACTGCCCAAGCTCCCACTACTACTGCTACATATGAAGACCGACTTGAGGAATGGGACAGCAAGAATTACCAAATCATTACCTGGTTTCGTAATACCTCTATTACCTCTATCAGTCTTCAGTGTGGTCGCTTTCAACTTGACTCTGTCACTACACCTGCAAAGGACATCTGGGATTTTTTGAAAGAAAGATACCAGACCACTGGTCTTGCTCATCAATATCAGCTTCAGAGCCAACTTCATCGAATGCGCCAAGAATCTAATCAGTCCATCAATGACTTCCTTTCTCAAATGTACTTCGTTTGGGACCAGCTTGCTCTTTCCGAGCCGCCTTGGACTTGTCGAGAAGATGCTGTCTTATTCACTGCCCATTGTAATCAGCAAAGATTGGTGCACTTTCTCATGGCTCTCACTTCATCTTTTGAGCCCGTACGTGCCTCTCTTCTTCATCGCCAACCTTTGCCCATTTTGGAACAAGCTATTTCTGAGCTGCTATCAGAAGAAACTCGTCTTGGTACTCTCCAAACTCATCATGTGGACTCTGTTCTTGCCACTCCTCCGTCCCGGCCATCCTCTACCCAGCAGACTAGTACTTGCCTCTATTGTCAGAATCGGGGCCTCCCTTCCACACATCTCCTGATCAATTGCCCGGTCAGAACCTGTCAACACTGCAACAAACTTAGTCCTGGTCATCTGCAACAGGATTGCTTTCGCAATCCCTCCCGCTCATCCTCCAACCGCCACTCCTATCACGGCGGTTCTTCTCGGGGGAGTTTTCATCGTTCTGGGAATCGATCTCATTCCGGAAATCAGTCTCATCATCACACTGCTGCTGCTACCTCTGAGGCTGGCTCTGATTCCCCTGCTCCGTCTAGTTCTGAGTCCCCTGCTCCGTCTATTCCTCTCTTTACTCCCACGGATGTCGAGGCCATGTTCCAACGCCTTCTCTCTGGTACACCTCCTCCTACTGCTTTGTCTGTGATTCCAGGTAACTCTTCTTGGTATTTTGACTCTGCCTGTTGTAATCATATGACCTCTAGTTCTACTATATTTTCTTCCATCTCTTCATCTCCTCATATTCCCTCAATTCAAACTGCTGATGGTTCTCTCATGCCTGTCCGTCATGTTGGTACTGTTTCCACATCATCTTTATCTTTATCTCAAGTTTATCATATCCCTGCTCTCACTTTAAACCTTATATCTATTGGTCAACTATGTGACCTTGGTCTAACTGTCACCTTTTCTACTACTCATTGTTTGGTGCAGGACCCTCAGACGGGGCAGACTATTGGGATCGGCCGTAAGCATGGACGTCTTTATGAGCTCATGCACCTTCATGTTCCTGACTCTCCTCCGATCGCTGCTCCTGCATCTACTTCCTCTGTTTCACCTTTTTATCTTTGGCATTGTCGCTTAGGACATATTTCTGTTAATCGCTTACAGTCTTTGGTTTCTAGTGGACAATTGGGTCATGTACCTCCAGCTAATTTCGATTGTATACCCTGTCAACTAGCCAAACAACCTGCTTTATCATTCAATAAAAGTACTTCTGTTTCTCATGCACCTTTTGATCTTATACATTCGGATATTTGGGGCCCTTCCCCTACTACTACTATGGGGGGATCTCGTTATTTTGTTGTTTTTATTGATGATTTTTCCCGCTTTACCTGGATTTTTCTCATGAAAACTCGATCTGAACTTAAACACATTTATTATCGATTTGCTCAAATGGTTCACACCCAATTTTCCAAAACCATCAAACTTTTTCGCTCTGACAATGCTATGGAATATCGGGATTCAGATTTTCTTTCTTTTCTTCAGAGTCATGGTACCCTGCCTCATCGTTCATGTGCTGGCACGTCTCAGCAAAATGGCCGTGCTGAACGGAAACATAGGCATATTCTTGACACTACTCGCGCTCTCCTTCTCTCTTCTTCTTGTCCTGAAAATTTTTGGGGGGAAGCTGCCCTCACTGCTGTCTACACCATCAATTGTGTTCCTACCCCTATCATCCATAACCAAACTCCCTTTGAACGTCTGCATGGCTCTCCCCCTCCATACACTAATCTTCGGGTTTTTGGCTCTGCCTGCTTTGTTCTACTTCAACCCCATGAACACACCAAACTTGAACCTCGTTCTCGTCTTTGTTGCTTCCTTGGGTATGGGATTGAACACAAAGGCTTTCGCTGCTGGGACCCTATCTCTAAACGCCTTCGTATCTCCCGCCATGTCGTTTTCTGGGAGCACAAAATGTTTTCCTCTCTATCATCTTTTCATTTACCCACACTTTCCACTAATTTACTGTTTACTAATCCTTCTATAGATCTCTTCTCTGATGAATTTGATACAGGTTCCTCCTTCATCGAGACGCCCTTGCTCAGTCCTGATCCCGTCCAGCCTGCTCTCTCTGACGGTCCAGCTCTCACTGTGCCGCCTTCTTCTCCACCGGTTCTTCCTCCTACCGATCCTCCTACGGGTCGGCCGCGCCGGGTAACTCAACCTCCTATCCATCTCCGTGATTATATTGTTGGGTCTGCTGCCTTTTCTACTTATGAACCTACCTCCTATCGTGAGGCTTGTACTAATCCTCTTTGGCAGCAAGCTATGACTGATGAACTCCAGGCTTTGGACAAAACTCATACTTGGGATCTTGTTGATCTTCCTCCTGGCAAAACCGCGATTGGCTGCAAATGGGTTTACAAAATCAAGACTCATTCTGATGGCTCTATTGAACGCTACAAAGCTCGTCTTGTTGCCAAAGGCTTCAATCAGGAATATGGTATTGATTATGAGGAGACCTTCTCTCCTGTTGCTCGGCTTACCTCTGTTCGCAGTTTACTTGCTGTTGCTGCTGCTCGTCACTGGGAGCTTTTTCAGATGGATGTCAAAAATGCCTTCCTCAATGGTAATCTCCTTGAGGAAGTTTACATGCAACCTCCACCTGGGTCCACTTGTCCACCTCATAAGGTTTGCAAACTACAGCGTGCTCTTTACGGTCTCAAACAAGCACCCCGAGCCTGGTTTGCTAAGTTCAGTTCTACCATTCATGACTTCGGGTTCACTTCAAGCTCCTATGACTCTGCTCTCTTTCTCCGGACCACTCCTCATGGTACTACTCTTCTCCTTCTGTATGTGGATGATATGATCATCACTGGTAGTGATGTAGCTGGTATTCTCTGCCTCAAACGGTTTCTTCACCGTCAGTTTGAAATGAAGGACCTTGGTACACTTAACTACTTCCTCGGCCTTGAGGTCTCTCATGATTCTACTGGTTCCTATTTGTCCCAGGCCAAATATACATCCGATCTTCTAGCTCGTGCTGGTCTTACAGATTGCAAAACTACCTCTACTCCGGTTGTTCCTCAACTTCGTCTCACTCCTCTCGATGGCGATCTCCTCTCAGATGCTACTCTTTATCGCCAGCTCGTCGGTAGTCTTGTCTATCTCACCGTCACTCGTCCTGACATTGCCTATGCTGTTCACATTGTTAGTCAGTACATGTCGGCTCCTCGCACTCCCCACTATACTGCTCTTCTCCACATCCTTCGCTACCTCAAAGGCACTATGTTCCATGGTCTTCACTACTCTGCTTCCTCCTCTCTTGAACTGCGTGCCTTTTCTGATGCTGGTTGGGCTGGGGATCCTACGGACCGACGCTCCACCACGGGCTTCTGCTTTTTCTTAGGGGATTCTCTTCTTACTTGGCGTAGCAAGAAACAAACTCTCATTGCCCGCTCTAGTACCGAAGCTGAATACCGGGCTCTCGCTGATACTACTCAGGAACTTCTATAGCTTCGCTGGCTTCTTACTGATCTGGGTGTTTCTTCTGATGGAGCTACCTCTCTCTATTGTGACAATCAGAGTGCCATTCAGATTGCTCACAATGATGTTTTTCATGATCGCACAAAGCATATTGAGATTGATTGTCATTTCATTCGACAGCATGTTACCCGGGGCACTGTTCATCTTCTCCCTATTGCCTCTGCTGATCAGCCCGCTGATCTCTTCACCAAAGCTCATCCTCCTGGCCGCTTCCGTGATCTTGTTTCCAAACTCAACTTGGTGGATGCCTACCCTCCTTGAGTTTGCGGGGGGCTGTTAATATAATAATAATAATCTATATCATGCAACACACTTTCGGTGTGCCAGTGTGCTCCCTTTAGCCTTTAGCTTTAGCTTTAGATTAGTATATGTATTATTGAATGCTCTTGTGTGCTGTAAAGACACAGAGCCACAGACCCTCTCATTACTTCTCATCATTGATGTCTCTCTATTCTTTCGGTGCCTCTGCTATAAATAGGCGACCACCCTTGTAAGCTAACACATATTAACTGAATACAACATACAACATTCATTCAGTCTCTCTTTCTTCTCTATAAAAATATCATAAGGAATGCCAATTTAATATCTAAGGAGAAGTTAAAAGAGTAATCACTAGAATGGGACGTCTCTCGTAGTCCACAGAATGACAAAATTGATATCAATGTGCTTGACATGATAAGACCTCGCAATTTGTTGGAACGACTTACCATCTGTTGGTAATTCCAGATTATCTAAATGGGTGGGAGATGCTTCGTTATCTGAAATAGTGTCTATTTGATTAGAATATTGTAAATATTGCACATCTTTGCCGCTGCTTGGACAACAACCCTCACTTAAACACCTTTACATTGAAGGAATGAGTGCAATAAAGCGCCTCGGTTGTGAGTTCTATGGGCAGCAATGTGGTGACAAACTTTTCCCCTCTCTAGAGAGATTGAGCTTTGTGAATATGCCAAAATGGGAGGATTGGTCTACTTTTGAAATCGAGGGAGTTTAGCCGTTCGGTCAGCTCAGTGAGCTTTCCATCATATTGTGTACGAGACTCAAAGGAAGATTACCCAATTATCTTCCTTGTTTAAAATCTCTTAAAATTGAATGATGTCCCGAACTTGTTGGAAGATTACCCAATGATCTTCCTTGTGGTAAATCTCTTGAGATTAATCGTTGCTCACAATGGTTGATTGATGCTTCGAGACTTGTTTTTCCATCACTCACGTCATTGTTTATGAGTCATGTCATGCTCCCAAGCCTTCCAGCACTCTTAGAGATGAAGAACAAGCTTGACCTTGATTCCTTCACCTTGGATATTAGTTTTGTTACAGTTCCTGATGTAGGAACAATCTTCTGTGTAAATAAAATAAACTGAAATAATTCAAACAAAATAAATAAATGACATACCAGATTTATTTATCGAACCAGAAAAAATAATTCAAGACCAAGTCGAGTGTGTGACACTCTGTCCTTAAGACAGATTCGCCCCGCTACGGTGCTTACGGTTGAATGGCGTCTATCTCCCAGGATACAATGATCTTCACAAATTTATAGAAGCACTTCAAATAAATTTGTTCGGCGAACCAAACCTGTGTTCTAACTCTCTGAATATTTATTCCTAAAACTAGAATGAGGAATAAAATGCAAAAGGAAAGATTATGAATAGCAGTATATAAGAAGCAGACTAATTTTTCGGATCACAAAGATTCAATCCTCGGGTGGAAAATTCGGATACTCTGGATGGTAGGAAATGGATTATATTTATAGGCAAACAAAAATTCCCCAACAGGTACAACGATTTTTGAAAGAACAGGTGCACTGGTTTGTATTCAAAAACATTCTGACGGTTGCACCAATCAAACAATTCAACAGTACCGTTGGTCAAACACAAGCATTTGTTTGGAATTCAAATCTGTTGACCTTTAGTGGAATTTTGTCCGTTAGTACACCTAAACAAACTGATGCAACTTTAAATTATTAATTAAACTATTTAAAATATGTATATATATATAAACTAATGAATATATATATTAAACAAATTAAATAGTTTAATAAATAAAATAAGAGGTACAAATTTTAAGAAACCACTTAAGAATTTAAAATTTGAATTTAGAATTAAATTAAATTCCCACAATTACAAATTTTAGGAAACCACTCAGGAACCAAAAATTTGAATTTAGAATTAAATTAAATTCTCACAATAATTTTTTATTGAAAAAATTCAAAAGAATTTTATCTAAAAAATTAATGTTACATCCGAAAACGACGTCATCTTCCCATTCACTCATAAATGGTTTTGACGTTCCGTCTTCACCACTACACCTCTTCGGACCCACCCCAAAAGACGTTTGGGGTCCACCCAAATTGGGTTAACAATTATGCCTATATAAAACCATTTTTCCAACAATCCCCCACATGAATGGAATTTGACGGAGAGAAAATGCAACAACATGATCTAATCAGAGAGTACAGAAATTGGAAATATTCTGCAAAGGATAGGTAGCTTTTGGCTTTGAACCTTCCCTTGTGAGACACTATCGGATTTACTAGCTAACCAGTGAACATGATGTCTTGAACTGTTCAGCCGTTTGTGTAAACCAAGACAATAGAACTCACACAGTATATTCCCAGACACAGTTTAGTTCTCACTATTGTGTTCATTTTGGCCCTGAACAACCTGGTCTTCATGAGTGCTCTAGAGAATTGTAGCCCTTCACAAATCTCACAGAACCGGCCCAGTTCACACTCACATAGGTGATTCTTATGAAGAGTATCCTGCCATACTCCACTAGGTTTACCTAGATATAAAAATCATTAAAAGTTTTAATTAACCTAAAACGCTGCAGACATCACTATTTTATCAAAAAATGGGTAGGAGTTAGACTCCCCAGTGATCCTTCTGAGTCAATCACAACTCGGTTGTCCCTTTGAACCTAGATCTTGGGATCTCCAGTCAACTAGGTTGGGTTGCCGTTGTGGTAACTCTTATTTAATAGGCTTAAGTCCCATTCCCCTCGATGAATTCTCAACTAACTCTCTTGCTAACCCTTTGGTTAGTGGATCCGCTATGTTGTCTTTAGACTTAACATATTCTATGGAAATAATTCCATTAGAGAGTAGTTGTCTTACGGTATTATGTCGACGACGAATGTGTCGTGACTTACCGTTATACATATGACTCTGTGCTCTACCAATTGCTGATTGACTATCACAATGTATGCATATAGCAGGCACCGGTTTTGGCCAAATTGGAATATCTTCAAGGAAGTGGCGAAGCCATTCTGCCTCTTCCCCGGCTTTGTCTAAGGCTATGAATTCTGATTCCATAGTAGACCTAGCAATGCAAGTCTGTTTGGAAGATTTCCAAGATACAGCCGCCCCACCAAGAGTAAAGACATACCCACTGGTGGACTTCGAGTCTTTAGTATCCGATATCCAATTTGCATCACAGTATCCTTCAAGTACTGCTGGATATCTAGTATAATTCAGCCCAATATTACGAGTAAATCGGAGATATCTTAGAACCCTTATAATTGCTTTCCAGTGTTCTACTCCCGGATTACTCGTATATCTACTTAATTTACTTACTGCATAAGCTATATCTGGGCGAGTGCAGTTCATCAAGTACATTAAGCTTCCAATAATTTGGGCATACTCTAATTGAGAAATACTTTCCTGTACATTCTTAGCAAGATACAAATTAACATCTACAGGAGTTCTAGCAAGATGATCATCACCTTTGCTGAATTTGTCAAGTATTTTCTCAATGTAATGAGATTGTGACAAAGTATAACCTTCTGATGTTTTGGTAATTTTTATACCAAGAATTACATCAGCAATGCCCATGTCCTTCATGTCAAAATGTTTATTCAACATTTTCTTGGTAGTTTTAATCATGTCATTATTACTACCTATGATGAGCATATCATCTACATAAAGACATACAATGACATAACCTTTGTCTGTGTTTTTAATATAAACACATTTGTCACACTCATTAATTTTAAATCCATTTGACATCATTGCCTTGTCAAATTTCTCATGCCATTGCTTTGGCGCTTGTTTTAAACCATATAATGATTTAACCAATTTACACACTTTCTTTTCTTTCCCTGGAACAGAAAACCCTTCTGGTTGTTCCATGTAAATTTCTTCATTTAACTCACCATTTAAGAAAGCGGTTTTAACATCCATTTGATGAATTTCTAAATTGTATAGAGATGCAATGGCAATTAGCATTCTAATGGATGTTATTCTAGTAACCGGTGAGTATGTGTCAAAGTAATCTAGACCTTCTTTCTGTCTAAAACCTTTGACTACAAGTCTTGCCTTATATTTGTCGATTGATCCATCTGCTTTCAATTTTCTTTTGAAAATCCACTTGTACCCAAGAGGTTTACAACCTGGTGGCAAGTCCACTAATTCCCAAGTGTGATTTTGCAAGATGGATTCAACTTCACTGTTGACAGCTTCTTTCCATAAAGGAGCTTCAGGACTGGACATAGCCTCTTTAAAAGTTAAAGGCTCATTTTCTAACAAATATGTTAGAAAATCTGGACCAAAAGATTTTGAGGTTCTAGCACGTTTACTACGCCTAGGTTCATCTTCCTCATTTTGATCTAACTCTTGTTCTTGATCATGTTCTTGATCCTGACTAGTAATAGCATCATAAGATCTTTTATTAATACTAGTCTCTTGTCCAGTCTTCTTTGGAAATACATGTTCAAAGAAAGATGCATTCCGAGACTCAATAATAGTATTTACATGCATTTCGGAATGTTCTGATTTATGAATCAAAAACCGATATGCACTACTATTCTTGGCATAACCAATGAAAATGCAATCAATGGTCTTAGGACCTATCTTAGTCTTTTTAGGACTAGGAATAGCCACTTTAGCCAAACACCCCCACACTTTTAAGTATTTGTAGGATGGTACTCTTCCATGCCACAATTCATAAGGTGTTTGATTTACTTTCTTTCGGGGTATTTTATTTAAAATATAATTAGCAGAAAGTATTGCTTCCCCCCACAAGTTCTGAGGTAATCCAGAACTTATTAACATGGCATTCATCATTTCTTTTAAAGTCCTATTTTTCCTTTCAGCAATTCCATTTTGCTGAGGTGAGTAAGGAGCGGTGGTTTGATGAATTATTCCATGTTCTTTACAAAATTCACCAAAAGGTGATTCATATTCACCACCTCTATCACTTCTAAGTTTCTTGATTTTCTTACCAAGTTGATTTTCAACTTCATTCTTATATTGAATGAAAGTTTCCAAAGCTTCATCCTTGGTTCGAATTAAATAAATATAACTATATCTAGTATAGTCATCTATAAAAGTGATTACATACTTTTTTCCACCTCTTGTTTGAATTGATTTAAAATCACAAATGTCACTATGAATTAATTCAAGTGGTTCCGTACTTCTTTCAATTGAATGAAAAGGAGTTTTAGATAATTTTGCCTCAACACAAATTTCACATTTATGATTTGAATCAATTTCACATTTAGGTAAACATTCCATATTAATTAATCTACGCAAAGATCCATAATTAACATGTCCTAGTCTACCATGCCATAAATTTGAAGACTCAAGCAAGTAAGAAGAAGATGTAGTATTATTAATAACAGAGGGTACAATAGTCATTACATTTAACTTGAAAAGGCCATCAGACATGTAACCTTTTCCTACATACATCCCGTTTTTGGTAAGTACAAACTTATCACTCTCAAATACAAGCTTAAACCCATTCTTACTCAGCAGAGATCCGGAAACAAGATTCTTGCGAATGTCCGGTACATGCAGCACATTGTTGAGAGTGAGTTCCTTTCCTGATGTCATCTTGAGAACAATCTTTCCTTGTCCTTCAACTTTGGAAGTTGAGGAGTTGCCCATAAAAAGTTGTTCACCATTGTCCACTGTAGAGTAAGATGTGAACATCTTTTTGTCGGCACAAATATGACGAGTAGCACCAGTGTCCACCCACCATTCTTTAGGATTTCCGACAAGATTTGCCTCGGAAACAACTGCAGAAAGATTGATGTCTTCGACACCATTGGAAATATTGTCCACTTCGGTCATATGGGCTTGAGCAGGCTTCTTGCTTGTTCTTTTCTTACTTTTGCCTTTGCTACGGCAATCTTTGGCCCGATGTCCCTCTTTGTCACAGATGTAACATTTGCCATTAAACTTGTACTTTTTATTACCCACCCCTTTAGAGCCTTGTGATGAACTTTCTCCAGAAGACTTACGTTTCTTGGTTTTTGAAGCATGTTCCACCACATTTGCCTTAGACTCCATAGGATTCTTACCAGCCCGCTTATCAGAATTGCGGTTGTCCTCCTCAATCCTTAAACGCACAATTAACTCGTCCATAGAAATTTCTTTGCGCTTGTGTTTAAGGTAGTTCTTGAATTCTTTCCAGCCTTTGGGTAATTTTTCAATTAAAGCTGCAACTTGAAAGGATTCACTGAGAGACATACCTTCTGCGTGAATGTCATGCAGAATGAGTTGGAAATCTTGAGCTTGGCTGATCACAGTTTTTGAATCAACCATTACAAAATCCAGGAATCTGCCAACCACAAATTTCTTTGAGCCGGCATCTTCTGTTTTGTACTTTTTCTCCAACGATTCCCAAAGTTCCTTTGCTGTCTTGATTTGACTGTAGACGTTGTATAATGTGTTGTCAAGTCCGTTCAAGACGTAATTCCGGCAAAGGAAATCGGCATGTTTCCAAGCATCAACCGCAGCAACCACTTGCCTGTCGGTTTCATCCTCTTTCAGGATAGGAGCATCTTCACGGAGGAAACGAGCCAGGTTCAGAGTTGTAAGATAGAACAACATTTTCTGTTGCCATCTTTTAAAGTCAGTTCCTGAGAACTTCTCTGGCTTTTCACCGTGATTTACCGGTACTGTCATCACAGGAGAGGGGGTTGGTGCAATCGCAGCCACCACAGTAGTACTTGTTTGGGCATTTGTTTCAGTAGCCATCAATTCTAATTTATAAAACAAAATTATAATTAGAATTTACACTACACAGAAAATTAAACCAAATGCACAGAATTAAATTCTGTAAAAATAAAAGAAACAAGAATGTAACTTTTATTTTCCAATTAATTTGAAAATAAAATAAGATTTTATTTAAACAAATTAATTCTACACAGAAAATTAAATTCTGTAAAATAAAAGAAATAAAAATATAACTTTTATTTTTCCAATTAATTTGGAAATAAAATAAAATTTTATTTAACCAAAATAATTCCACACAGAAAATTAAATTCTGTAAAATAAAAGAAATAAGAATATAACTTTTATTTTTCAATTAATTTGGAAATAAAATAAAATTTTATTTAACCAAATTAATTCCACACAGAAAATTAATTTCAGTAGCACTTCAAAAATTAAAATACTAAAACAGAATTTTAATTAATGAAAACTCAGAAAATAATTTCTAAAATCCAAAATTAATTTCTGAAAAAATTCCACAAAAATATATTCTGAATTGTTAATGACACCAGTATCGTACTACTAGTTGTTGTCAAAGAAAAGAGGCAGTATATAACTACTATCTGTCAAATAGCATATAATCACTATTTGTTTTTCCAACCAGAATATTATTTTGTAAATTCACAGAAAATAATTTTCTTTCGAAATTATTTACGAAGAATGGAAAAAGGAAACAAACGAAAAATTCTGTAAACAGAATAATTCGAATCTGTCTTAAGATTGTAGGAACAATCTTCTGTGTAAATAAAATAAACTGAAATAATTCAAACAAAATAAATAAATGACATACCAGATTTATTTATCGAACCAGAAAAAATAATTCAAGACCAAGTCGAGTGTGTGACACTCTGTCCTTAAGACAGATTCGCCCCGCTACGGTGCTTACGGTTGAATGGCGTCTATCTCCCAGGATACAATGATCTTCACAAATTTATAGAAGCACTTCAAATAAATTTGTTCGGCGAACCAAACCTGTGTTCTAACTCTCTGAATATTTATTCCTAAAACTAGAATGAGGAATAAAATGCAAAAGGAAAGATTATGAATAGCAGTATATAAGAAGCAGACTAATTTTTCGGATCACAAAGATTCAATCCTCGGGTGGAAAATTCGGATACTCTGGATGGTAGGAAATGGATTATATTTATAGGCAAACAAAAATTCCCCAACAGGTACAACGATTTTTGAAAGAACAGGTGCACTGGTTTGTATTCAAAAACATTCTGACGGTTGCACCAATCAAACAATTCAACAGTACCGTTGGTCAAACACAAGCATTTGTTTGGAATTCAAATCTGTTGACCTTTAGTGGAATTTTGTCCGTTAGTACACCTAAACAAACTGATGCAACTTTAAATTATTAATTAAACTATTTAAAATATGTATATATATATAAACTAATGAATATATATATTAAACAAATTAAATAGTTTAATAAATAAAATAAGAGGTACAAATTTTAAGAAACCACTTAAGAATTTAAAATTTGAATTTAGAATTAAATTAAATTCCCACAATTACAAATTTTAGGAAACCACTCAGGAACCAAAAATTTGAATTTAGAATTAAATTAAATTCTCACAATAATTTTTATTGAAAAAATTCAAAAGAATTTTATCTAAAAAATTAATGTTACATCCGAAAACGACGTCATCTTCCCATTCACTCATAAATGGTTTTGACGTTCCGTCTTCACCACTACACCTCTTCGGACCCAAATTGGGTTAACAATTATGCCTATATAAAACCATTTTTCCAACACCTGATTCCTTTTACTATCCAAGCATAGCTGATGAAGTGTTACTAGATAATGCAACGTCTAAGAATCTGACTTCAATAACTGCTTTGGACATTTCTTATGTTGAAAATCTGGTGTTCCTACCGACATGGTTTACTCGAGGTTTAATGGGACTCGAGATATTAGACATTAGTAACTGCAAAGAATTCGTGATGCTGTGGGAGAATAATTTGAGACTGCAACATAGTCTCCCTTACCTCTGGCATTTGAAGATTTATGGATGTGACAAATTCATTTGCTTTTTTGAAAAAGAGTAAGAAAAAAAAATTAAGAAGGTTGGAAAAAGGAGCAACATGAGGGGCTTTCTTGCATGACGAAACTCGAGTATTTACATATTAGTGATTGTGGAGTGCTGGAGAAACTGCTACACGATTTGCACACCTACACATCTTTTGGGGTGCTTAAAATGGATAATTGTAAAAGTCTTGTCTCTTTTCCAAAGAAAGGTTTGCCACCTATGCTTGTGATTGATACTTGCAATGCTACCCAAGTTGATGACACTCAATAATCTCCGAGTGTTGTGGGTTTCTGCATGTGTAAAGCTCGCATATTTAACACCAATAGGTGGGCTACCGTCCATGCTAAATCAACTTCAGATTGAGGTTTGCAGAAAATTCGAGTCACTTTTTGCTGAGGAAGGGATCAAAATGGATGGTCTATCTCTTGAATCTATTCGCATCCAATATTGTGAGAGGCTCAAATCTTTACCCAATGCCAATAATCTCAGAAATCTCGGTCAATTGGAGATAAGATCATGTTATAATCTGGAGTCCCTGTCACTTGGTTCTCTTGACGAGAACAACAACAACATCAACCAACTCACTTCGCTTCAAGATCTGTGTTTACAGAATTGCAGAGCAGGAATGGTCTCATACTTTCTCAAGGAAGGGAGTTTCCCCACCAACATCACTTCACTTGAAATTGGGAATACCATAGTGGATGTCGGTCAACTTCTTCCACCTCCATCTCTATTAGAGCGGGGTTTGCACAAACTCTCTTCTCTTACCACACTCACACTTGAAGGCCCAGCTTGGCCATGGGGAGAAGAAGGGATGTTCCTGCCCACCTCTCTTATCAAATTGATCATCTTCAACTTCCCAAATCTGGAAAGACTCTCTTATGAGGAGTTTCAAAACCTCACCTCTCTCCAAACACTTGATATCTGGGGATGTAATCCAATATTGAAACAGAAGTGTGAAAAGGGGAAAGGCCAATATTGGCCCATCATCCAATACATTCCTTATGTATATGTATATGTATAAGCAGCCAACTGCAGGTACAAATAAATATCTGTCATACCATTTTTTTATTTATTTTTTATTTCTCCATACAAGCATCATCTCATATCTTTATTACAACAGAGGGTTTTCTCTTTCTTTTTATTTTTTATTTTTTCTTCTTTTTGGAACTTTAACACAACTGAGGGTTCCAATTTGTTGCGAATGACGAAATTTTAAGTACAGTGATTGAACATGTGAGGAAACCCTAAAATATTGCAATAGGAAACAGAGAAGAAAAAACAGGGCAAACTAAGCTTCAGTAATGGAAAGATGCAAGGAATAGCACAGAAGAAGAATATTTCAGAGAAAAGAAAATAGCATAGCATAGGAGAGAGAATTAAGGAGGGGGGGAGGGGGCGGAACCTTCGTTACAATCATATATCCCTCTGATACAACCCTAACAAAAAAGCTTTATACCCTCTTTGGATAAAAAGTTAACTAATCTTTTAACTACTTTGCTAACTAACTCTATAACTTCAGCTCAAACTAGACCCATGCAGCAGCTTGGACTGTGTATATATTTTATATATTAAAAAGTGAATATATAACTATATTCCAAAACTATATTTTTCTACTTGTAATATATTTGTTAAAATATGAATTTTTGTTGGAGATTGATGTCAACTACATATTGTCTTTGTTAAGTATAAATAAATATTATGGTCTTTGTTAAGTATAAATAAATATTATGTAAATAGAAAGTACTATAATTTTATTTCTTTAAGATTTGTATGTTTGAAAGGTTCTATCTCAGTTGGGAGCAAGTTTCTTATAGGTTTCCTACTTAGGAGCATGGAATTGCGTTTCTTAGTAAAAACGTCACCAAATTAGGAATCTCCTGCTACTAAGGTCTGGTCAACTCAAATTGATCAGCTTGTGTCTTCAACTATATCTTCACATGGGCTCTCAAAATTCTAATTTACAGCTTCTATTTTTTGTCTGTATCAACACACAACAATGTTTTTACGTTCATTCCTTTTCTTTTCCTTTCATATATTTCCTTTTCCTTTTCTATCTATGTACCTCTACTAAATGGATGAATTTCATTTTGTTTTTTATTTTATCTTTACCTTGACTCTACTACAAACATGCAGTTGTGGCTTTGAATACTACATTCTTTTTGTTGTTTAGCTGGTAAAAGTGTATTTTTCTATATTTTCTCAATGTTGTGTGTCAAAATTTAGAAAAAGATTTGTGGATAGTTTAAATAGTGAAACCCACTAACTATTGTTATTACCTCTTTGTTATCCAGGGCTTTGTTGTTGTGGAAACAAACTTTAGGATGTATTCATACTCATTGTCTAAACTGCATTGCGAGTTTTTCTGCCTCTTTTCAAGGTATGTTAGAAATATGCTTGACAAAGACTTTGGCCGCTCTAATTTAACTTAAAGCTTCTTGGCTTTGGAGAGAACTACAATTTTGGATGCAATGGGTTGCTATGTTTTGAGTTTTACAATTGTCATGAGGTTTTAATTTTTTTAAAAATTGTTTTTAATGTATTGATTTACTTTTGTCTAGTCATGGTGAAAGCTCTCGTAAGTAATGAAGGAGTAAGAGATAAATTAAGAAAATTGAGAATGAATTCCTTTCCAGAGATTTCAATTGAAAAAATCTCCCAATTGCACACTATCAGGCAAGACTTCCATTGCTAGAAGGGAAATTTTATTTAATTTCATGTTGTATTTTTATACCATTCTCCATGCATGCTAGACAACATTTGACAGTCTCGTCAAAATCCATGTGGGCAATCTGTTGCAGTTGGAGGGATTTAGGCTTGATTAAAGGGAAGTTGAGAAGCCACCTACCCTACTTGGAGTATTATTTAGAATTCAAATCCAAGGCAAATATTCAAAAAAATATATGACACTATTTAAAATTGGTACACCGCATAGAGTTTTTGTGTTTGTTTGTTTAAATTTGCATGCTGTTCTGTTTAGACTTGTTATGAAGTGGGTGATGAAATGATTCTCTTGTCTAAGAAGAAAACAAAAGGGGAAGTTCATCTAATAGTAACAAATGGTTCTCTTGTCTTTGATAAAATGGGGTTCTTTTCCAGATTATGGGGTTGACCTAAGACCGAAGCATCTTAGCAGACACTAGAGAGAAATCCCTAGTTACTTAGCCACTACAAAAATCTTTTGGCAAACTCCAAAACATGAAATATTAAACAATGTTTCGAATGAGAGACTTTTCTGTAGATATATTTATTCTACTAGATCATAGGACATTTAAAAAATAGTCAATTACACTTTACTAGCTTGGTGCCACGTTAGGAAGTCATTGCTCATAGTTTGTATTCATCAATGAAGGGATAAGTTTGTCATCAATGTAGGGTAGAATATCAGCTTCCAAATCACCTTGTTTCTGAAATTACAAAAGAAAACTTGTATAATGCTTTAAAAAATGGCATTATGGTAGAACATGCAAGTATCAAGTCCTAGTTGTCTGTACCTTAATCTTATCTTTTGAGACCAAAATTTATCTTTGCTATTCTATCAAGTATCAACTTTATCTTATCTTTTGTGTTCATGTATATTTCTTCAAACATCTTGTCAACTTATGGATTTGTTTCCTTATCTTGCAGTAAGTCTTTGCATGAGAATATGGCGGTTTGTTCTGGAAAGCCTCAAAAAAGATCACAGTGAAAGAAAAAATGCTCGTCCACATCTGAGAATTCCCCTGTCATCCAAGGCAATAGATTCTGTGTGCAATCTGCATGAAGGGATTTGAAGAGGAGAAAGAAAGGAAAAGGAAAGAAAGGAGAGATGAAATAAATTGTACGAACTTGCTTTTTTGTCTGTTTATCTTGGTGGGATGAGCTTTTAATAAAGCTCTTTTACCTTGAGTAGTAACCCCATTGTTTGGAGGAGTATTTGGAATGCAAAGTCTCTTCTGGAGGTTGTGCTGCATTGGCTTATTGGAAATGCAGGTCTATGAAGATTTGGAAAGATAGATGGATTCCAAGGCGTTACTCTTACAAAGCTATTTGTGTTTCCAAAGTCCCCCATGCCGATGCTAAGGCTTTCTCATGACATACTGGTTTGGCACTTCACTAAAAGTGGCCTTTTTTTATGTTAAGTTGGCATATCATTTGGAGATGGATTTGTGAAGCAGAGAAACACCAGTCAGTTCAGATGGTGGGAATTTTGAAAGGGTGTTTTCAAGGAAGATTTGGCTGCTGAAAATTCTAAATAAAGTGAAAATATTCTCATGGAAAACATGTTCGAATATCTTTCCTGTTCAATCAAAGTTGAGGAGGTGCAAAGTAATTCAATTTGATGACTTCACTATTTCCCTTTTGCTGCACAAGTTTGGTCTTTAAGCTCTCTTTACTCCTTTTCTCCATATAGGCCCAGCTCAAAATTTTCTTTTCTTGATTCAGGAGTTTAGCCAACAAATGGATGTGTTGCGTTTGGGATTATTGTTTTTCATTTGCTGAAGTATTTTGAACAATTGCAATGATTGCGTTTTAACTAGAAGAGTCAATCAGCAGAGGATGTTGCTAGGCATGTCGCTGATTACTTACAACACAGCTCAAGATCACTACTCCTGTTCAGCAAAAAGATGTTTCCAGTTGCCAGTTGGAGGGCTTTGATGGAAGGTCTGTTTAAAATCAATTTTGATAGTGCTCTTTTCTAGTTTCAGCTTGTAAAAGTGTATTTTTCTGTATTTTCTCAGTGTATTGTGAAAAAAATAATAGAAAGGATATGTGGACAGTTTAAATAGCAAATCGACTAACTATTGTTGTTATTACCTTTTTGTTCTCCAAGGCTTTGTTGTTGTACAAACTTTTGGATGTATTCATAATCGTTGTCTAAACCACATTGCAAGATTTTGTGCTCTTCTCAAGGTATGCCACAAATTTGCTTGAAAAGTACTATGGATGCTCTGATTTAAAATAAGGCTTCTTGTCTCTGGAGAGAACTACAAACTTTATATGGAAATGTCATGAGGTTTTTTTTTATTGAATATATTGATTTACTTTTATGCAGGCATGGTGAAAAATCTCATATATGATAAAGGAATAAGAGATATATCAAGAAAATGTTTGGAATGAGAGACTTTCCCTTTAGATATATTTATTCTACTAGATTGTTATATATATATATATGTATATATAAATTGAAGTCATTGCCATTTACCATTTACTAGCTTGGTGCCAAATTAGGAAGTCATTGCTCATTGTTGCTATTCGTCTAAATTCTATTCTTATATTTGCCATTCATTGATGGAAGAATCAATTTTTGTGCCAAAAATGCAGAGTAGATTATCAGCTTCCAAATCTTTTTGTAACTGCAATTACAAAGATACCTTGTATAATGCTTTCAAAGAAAACATGCAAGTATCGATGCCTAGTTGTTTGTAACATCATGCTATCTTTTGGTTCATTTTAAGAAATTATTTCATCTTTTAACAGAAGCTAAGACTTTACAGTAATAGCTAATGAAATCATAAACTCCGGTCCTTGTGTTTTTCTTTAAAAGAGCTTGAACTTGGTTGCTAATTTTATTTTATTTGTTATTAACCAAATTCTCTTGCCTTTTCTGAATGTTTTGTCACAGGAAACAACTATGCCATTGCGAGTGCATGGGACTCTCTTGCATGCGGCCTTGGTTGCTTTGAAAAGGTAGCAGGTATGTTTTATTTGAAGGGTATTGAAACAGGGAAAGGGTATGTTTTATTTGTTTTGTTTTCTTCTTGTGATAAATAGTTTTCTTTTGTTTCCCTTTTTTATTTGGGTGGTTTTTGTTTTTTTGTTTTCTTGGTATGTATATTTGTGTGTGTGTGGATGGGTGTGAGGTGGGAGTTGTTGATAAAAAGTAGAGTTTTTCAAGTTATAATTAATGGTGAAATCTTGCTTCTGCTTTTTTTTTGTTGATCAATGTGAAATCTTGCTTTCTTTCAAAGCCCTTAATGGGATGCTCTAAGCTGCCGGAATGTGGATGAGTTGGATGGTTATGTAAGACTAACTTTATGACTTATATGTAATATGTGGACAGGCCCAGCCCTGAGATTTCCAGGGCCCAAAGCCGATAATCAACTAATAAATTTTTGGGGCCCTTCACATTTTTTTTTCTTCATTGAATGAAAAAAAAATCAAAGGTAAAAGACAAAAGGTTTGTGTTACTTAGCATTATATTACAACAACTAATAAGTGTCACTTGATCCTCGCTCTTCTTGCATTTTTAGAAGAAAATAAATCAATCGTACTTGCATAATCTAGTTTTTTTTGTAAAATTATTTTCAATGGATAACAATGCTAATTATTTTAAATGGGCCTTTCAATTTTTTAATGGGTCAATTTATTTAAAGTTAGTTTGGGGCTTCCTTAATTTTTTTTTTTTTTGGATTTAAAACATACAATATATTACACTAAACTATAATAGGAGGAGACTCCTTTTTTGGACCTATTTTCAATGGATAACAATGCTAATTTTTTTGAATGGGCTTTTTAATTTTTTAATGGGTCAATTTATTTTAAGTTAGTTTGAGCCTTCTTTAATTTTTTTTGGACTTGAAACATACTCAGTAAATTACACTAAACTATAATAGGAAGGGCCCCCTTTTTTGGGTTTATTTTGAGGGGCCCTAAGCGATGGCTTGGTGGGTCTATGCCCAAGGCCGGCCTTGTATGTGGATATTGCTGCTCATATACCAGTCCATGTGTGTTCCACCAAATATATTTTTACATTTTCTATGTTCTCTTGGGTGTAGAACTGAAGTATACAATCCCACCCCTATTTTTGTTCTTATATAAAGCTAGCCATAATTTTTTTGTTACCTACACAGGCCAATAATAAAAAAAGAAATTTGTTTGTTTGTTTGTTCTATTAGAATATAACTTGCTTCTTTGAAATTTGATCCATTGTATTTGCAAATAATTTATTTTTTTCAATAGAAAGCACATCCTCGTGTTGCAGAAAGAATGCCCTCTGTACCAGAAAATGTTTCTAATCATTTGCAAACCAAAATATTGCTGATTCTATTTAGGTTCAATATTTAGTACATGTCAGCTCCCAATGAAAAGTGAATTAGTTATGTTTTTGTGACTCATCAAGTTCTTGAAGGCATATCCTATTTTTCAAATGATTAACATTTACAAAGTGATTTATATCTTAATCTGTTTGACAATGATCTGAAATTCAATTTTCTTTGACATATTAGGTTGTGGATAAGGTTGGGATGACCCCATCTCATGTTTATGATGCATAGGAAGTTTTTTGCAGATGCTTGCGATTTTGCATGAGAAAAGATGGTAGTGAAGGCAGAGACACTTACGTAGGGATTTGAATACTTGAAAAAACATACCTTTTTCCATTAGAGGACACAAAATACCAGAAATGAATGAGGAAACAAGAAAAAAAGAAGAGAAGACAAGGAGGAAGTAGAGATGTGAGAAAATGTACGAAGTTGTTTTTTGGCTGTTCAAAATGCTGCCTTTTACTTTTGTTTTTTTTTATGTACTTTTATTCACATACTTGTGAACTTCACCACTGGTCTTCTACTTCAAATTGTGAAGTACCATTGGCACCCATGATCTCAGGACAGCATAAATTACTGTGAACCTTGGTTTGTCATGCTCCTCTACTTGTTTTGAGGTGATCAAATACATAAAAGAGTGTTCCATTTCAATTCTTTTTCCAATAAAATTTGGGTGCATCCGTCTAATTGTTGTCCACTTGAATCTTCATACAATCCAAAATGACACAATGATATTAAATTTCCTGAATTTTACCCTACCCATATTTTCTATCATTTTGTGTCTTGTTGGAGTATTGAAGTATTTGTGTCATTTTGGACCAAATTGATACAAATTTAAAAATTAAAGCGCAAAATTGGCATAAGAGGCACTGCTAATGTAAAACACCTCTCTCTCCCCCCCCCCCCCCCCCACCAAAAAAAATAAAAAAGAAAGAAAAGAACTAGTGATATATATAGCATTCTTTTCCATTCAACAACTGCATAGTAGGTTTTTTAATATTTTTTTCACCTCTTATTTTGAACAAGTAAATTGTAAGTTAGAAAAGACTTTACAAGTTTGCACAATGCTATAAATGGGTTAGCACATATTCTGGTTATGTGCAAAGAACAACACATTTGTCAGCCTCACAAGTAAATTGTAAATCAGAAAAGACTTGGATAGGTTCTCTCCTCTCTCTTTAGTTTCCTCCTCACAAGTTAGATTTGATATTTCCTTTTTTTTGTTTATTTGTTTTCTCCAATGGATTCATGTTGTGCTTCTTTGCCTCACTTTCCTTCAGAAGGGGTTGGTATGTTAAGATTAATTATTTGGGCAGTTGAAAGGCAGTAAGGATATTCATTTTGATTTAGCTCCATGGATGTATGACATCTACTTCCTATCTAAGTTATTTTAGCTTTGCAGCTTTACTATGGCAAACAAGAGCTTCTTCTCTCAAGCTAAGCTCCATCTGGTTTTGCAGCTTCATCTAGAATTCAATCAGCTAGCTCCTCTATTTCTGAGATGTTCAGTCTTTTTGCTATTCTACTAGTTGTAGCCTTCGTAGCTCTTGTGTTTTTCAAGTTTTTGTTCTAAGCTCTATTTTCCTGTTTTGTTTGTAATGTTTAATCTAGTATGGTCAGGTTAAACTCTTGTATTGTCTCTTTTATTAATGAAGTTCTTGAAATGGAATGGACTAAATGTGACAATCTTGTGGTTCATTAACCATTGTAGTTATCACAACAATATTGTCAAAAAGGGTTCTCACCAGGAAATTAGAAAATTTGGAAAATTTTATTTATAACACCATTCATGCATCTCATACCTACATGGAATACTGTAATTCTTTTTACCACACATGAAATTCTGATTTATTCCAACAATTTGGCATCCCATTGATATGGAGATGAGAGATCAACAATTGAAAGCACAAAAACATTGCCTCGGAACCAGGGGTGCAGTGAAATCATCGCATTGCCCTTCTCCATTGAACTGATTTTTGCAGTCATCCCTGCAACGGTCTTCACCCTTGCAGTTCCAAGTTTTGTGACATTCTCTTGCTTTCACCATGATCACCATCTTTTCATCTGTGTAGATTTACAAATGTGAGAGATTAATGGAAAGTCACATATAAAAGTGAGAACACAAATAAAGTGTGTTGAGTGAATTGTCTAGTAGTGGTGTAGGTCTGTGTATTCAACATAGACTCTAAGATACTAGTGTGGTGTGAATGTTGGTAAAGTTGGTGTTTGCTTGTGTATGACATGAGTGCTTAGTAGTGTGAGAGCACAAATTGTGTATCAGGATTTATGTGTGCTATTGTGTACAAGTCTCTTGTGTATTAGTGGATTTGTTAATTAAAAAAAGTTATTTGTTGATTCAAATTCAACAACAAACCACCAGTAAAGAATAAGCTAAACTCGTTCTCAAGAATAAATTAAAGATGAACAAGGTTTTTAAATTGAAATAAGAAGGCTTACTAGCAAGGGTTTAAATTTATTACAGTTGCAGCTAGCTTCTAATTAAAATGCATGCATGTGTGTGGAAACCATCATGTTCATTATTATTGCCTACTTAATTAGCAAATGAGGATTTCTTCTCTCTCTCTCTGTTATTTTTTATTTTTATTTTTTCAATACGGTAGGAGATTAACAAATATGAGGAATATTATATCACGCTAGACAATTAAAGTCCAACAATGCCCAAAATTCACCCTAAGCAATAGCCCAACAACCACTCGAAGAAATATTCAATAACTACAATTCCCTATTAATGGAGGAGAAATAGACACTCTCAAATGATATCAAACTCCTCTCCTTAAGAGTTGAACCCACAATTTCATACCACAAAGTGGTACTACACAACTGTTGGGACAAAAGGCATGTGCAACTGAAAGATTAAAAATTGAACAACAGAAGTGGTGCGAATATGAAATTGAAATTGTTGAATAGAATTTCTTTTACCCAAATTATCCAAAGAAAAATCATTTTTGACTTTCTAAACAATTTTTTTTGTCATCAGATTAATAGAAAGGTAACTCTGGAAATTTATTAGCACAACTGTTTTAATTTTTAGAAAAAATTTAAATTGCACATCTCATTCTAATGATTACCATAACCAGCTGTTTAAAAAATTACTTGCCCACCCACGGGTGTGCCCAAAAACTAGTGTTGTTTAAGAATCTATTGCTCTAACATTCATTTTGCCCTTAATATTGGGAAAATCAAAAGTAGATTTTAATAGCAACATTCATGTAATAATTATTTTTTTGGAGAAAATTTCAATGAATAAAAAGCTTTTGAGGTCCTGATTTGGGTTTTAACTCCACAGCCAGTGAGTGACTGCCACAAGAAATGTTGATGACCAGGTAATAACTTCACACCATTACATGTTCAAAAATAAATAGTATGGATAGAACCAAAAATGTTTGTGATGACCCAACATTTTCAGCTTTGATGCTTTTTTTGAGCGCTGTTATTTTATTTTATTTTTGAAAATTCACATGAGTTGAGATTTAATGTTTATAATTGATTATTATATTTTTTATGTTTTTAAAAATCAAATGAGTTATATTTTTTTTTACTTTGATATTTATTAGAGTGTAACTACTCATATTTTATTCTTCAAAGATAAATATAATTGATCTGCAATATATTTAGTGTTTTTAAGATATCAATTCTAAATATACCCACATTGATGTGACAAGTAGTTATACCTTCTTATTTTTTAATAATCAAGTGTCCGAATCAATTTATACACACCTTAATTAATCATGAGAGCATAAACTTAACTGCCAAGCAATTTCATAGGGTGACTCAAAACTAATTTGTTGATTTATTAACAAATCAATAAATGATGTGTAATGATACACATCATTGCATGTAAATTTGATAGTGATATTTAGGTCTTGTTTGGGGATTACATATTTTAGTTAAAAAGCCAAAAAGTTATTATAAATTAGTGTGTCACTCTCTCAATTTTTCTGTATATATTTTTGTAAAAAGCTAAAAAATTACTAAAATAACCTGTTTAGTTTTTATTTTTTGTTGGCCTAAATGAGTAAAATATTGATGCTTTATTATTATTATTTTTATTTTTTTAATTTTTCTTAAAACAATGTAGTTCTGGTCTTTGAACTTGAACAATATTTTCCTATGTAGTTTTGGAGAGTATAAAAAAACAAGAAAAAAATTACTAAAACATTATTCTCTAATTTTTGGTAGTAGGAGAGGTCCAATATATTTTTTCTTATTAGTTAAGATCACTTAATAATATTATTAGAGAAATTTCAAATCGTCATAAAAAAAATTTCAACTTGTCACAGAGAAATTTAACTAAAATTTCTCTGTAAAATTTCTCTTTAAAGAACTAAAATTTCTCTATTCCAAAATTTCTCCGTAAAAATGTTAAGGAACCCCATCTACTATAAAAAGGTTGCATGTCCTTTATTTTATAAAATCTTAATATCAGGAATTTTAATCTAAAATTCCAAAAAACAATTCCAAAGTATATCTCAAATGACTTAGGAATTTTATGTATTTATTTATGGATAATAAAATATAGATAGCTATACTCTAATAAATATCAATGTCAAAAACAATATAATTAGTTTCATTTGATTTTTTAAAAACACCAAAAATATAGCTACACATTAAATCTCAATTCATGTGAATTTATAAAATAAAATAAAAGAGAAAAGAGAGAAAGTGAAAAAACTAGGAAAAAAGAAAAAAAAAAAGAGCATCAAAGTTGTATCGTTTTGCCCGCATACCATAATTTGCTATACAACAGGTACCCCTTATACGAAGGGGACATAAAAAGGAGAAATGAAAGTGATAAACCAGAAATAAATACCAGAGATGAAGACTAGGAGAGAGAGCAGAAAGCACCAGGCAAAAAGTTTTTCCATATTTTTGGATAATCAAACAATTGGTTTTCTTGCTCTTTTTATAGTCTCAAGGAGTCATTTTTAATCCACTTTAAAAAAAACTAGTAATTAAGGTAAACTAGCATATCACCCGTGTTATGCACGGATTGTATTTACAATTATTTATATATATGTGAATTGTGATTTTTAAATGTTTTTTTTTTAAATGTTTTCTTTTTTTCCTTTTTTATATTATATTAAATTTTAATATTTTGATAATAATTATATGTGTTGGACTTTTCAAGAAATTAAATGTCTTTTTTTTTATTATATTATATTAAAGTTTAATATTTTGATAATAATCATATGTGTTAGACTTTTCAATAAATTTTTTTTATGCTTGTTCTTATTGCCTTAAAGTATTATTATAAGGGATAATAATCATATGTGTTAGATTTCAAAGAATTTTTTTTATACTTGTTTTTAATGCATTAAAGTATTATTATGATGGTAAGACTTGGGAGTTGGGAGAAGTTAATAAATGCTAAGATTTTTTTTTTTAAATCAAAAAATCAAGAAATTTAGATTGGGAGATTGGAGCTCCCACAAGGCTTGGGGTTAAAAGCCCCCTTTTACTTAATATATAGTATAGGTTACACTTTGTATCCCTACACTTTGCACCAAATATCATTTTGGCCCTTACGTATGAAATTATGATAGTCAACCCCCTATACTTCTGGTTAAATCTCACTTTGGTCCCTATACATGAAATCGTGATAGTCAACCTCCTGCGCTTTTACTCAAATCTCGTTTTGATCTCTACACAAGTGTCAATGACTCTTCTCTATTACTTCATTTTTAAATCTTTAACAAAATCCAGTCATGTGACAAAAAAGTAATTACAAAATAAGGGTAAGAGAGGAAAATCATTTGTGTTTTTCACTAATACACTGTCTTACATGATAAACACATAAGAGTTATATAATACAATATATATATAAACACATAAGAGTTATATAATACAATATATATAATATATATATATATAATCATATGGTAAAAATTAGGACGAAAAGGTAAGAAAGTAGAGTTTTTGAAATTAAAAAAAATACGACAAAGAAATCAAAGAGAAAAAAAAATAAATAGACAGAAGACTGTGCCACCATAAAAAATAGAGTTTCGTGATTCTAATTTATGCAAAATCCTAGTTCATTTTTTTAATTGTTCACAATCTGTGTTTTGTTTTAACTTAATACAGTTATATTTTGATGTAAATTTTAGAATAAAGTGTGTATTGGTAGAAAATGTAGATAATTCTCCTTTTTTATCCTCATATCGTAGTCACATTCTTATCACATGACTAGATTCTGTTAAAGATTTAAACAATTGAGTAACAAAAAGTGGACATTAATATGTATGTAGGAACCAAAGTTAAATTTGACCAAAAGTACAGGGGTTGACTATCACAATTTCAAGTGTAGGAACCAAAGTAGGATTTTGACCAGAAGTGTAAGAGGTTGACTGTCATGATTTCATGTATAGAGGTCAAAGTGAGATTTGATGCAAAGTGTAATTTACCTCAAGTAATTATAATTGCACTTTGGGTGCAAAAATTACCATATGTGAGGTGGTCAACATATTGTAAACCGTTTTAAAGCGAGTATTAATTAGTAGTAAATTTATCTTCAAAAAAATCTTAATCATTCATTAATATGGGATTTACGTGGGCCTACTAATGAACAACTGAGATTAATTTGTGATACGGCCACGTCAATGTCGGTCAGGTACAAAATAATTGCTCTCAAAGAAAAATTATTTCATACCTCTTGTGGCAATGTCACAAATCAATCTCAACCATTTATTGGTGTAGGATTCACGTGGACCCCACATCAATGCCTTTAGTGCATTGAATAATTGCTCTCAAAGAAAAATTATAAGTAATGCTAGAGATCTCAAATAATTTATCAAACCTATTACCAAACCTTTCACATGGGTATGGGACCTACACACATGTGGGTTTGTGTGGGTCTCACATTTATGTGAGAGATTTGGTAAAACGTTTAATAAATTATTTGGGATACCTAGCATTTTCCAAAAATTATTCCATACCCCATAAATAACAAAAATGCTAGAGACCCCAAAAACTCTACCAAATGTCTCACATGAGTGTGGAATCTACATGGGACCCACATCGTATGTGAGACATTTGGTACAATTTTTAAATTTTTAGAATCCATAGCATTATTCCATAAACAATTTCATAAATCAATCTCAACCATTTATTGATGTGGGGTTCACATGAATTCTAGAACAAATCAAGGCAGTCAAAATTTCAAAAATCTTAGGCAGATAATCCAACATATTAAAAACTTCAAAAATGTGGATTTGGGTAAGTAAACTTTATTATTTGATTGAGATATAAAAAAAAAAAAAAAACTTTATTATTTAATTAAGCTGTTATTATATTTTTATGAATTTTGTAATTTAACCTACTAATCACTATCGTATCGTATAACCCAAAAAAACAAGTTACATTTTTATAAATTTTGTTAACCATTGCTTTTGGCACTTGTTATCAAATTTAAATTAGTTGTACATTTAGAATAGAAATGTGAGTTTTTAAAATTTTACAATTATTTTAAATTATAGGGTTAAATTCATTTTATTCTTTCATGGTTTAGAGCTGGAGCACTTTATCCTTCTATAGTTCAAATATACTTAGAAAATCTCCATGTGATTTTGGACTGAAGTGCCATCGTCAGTTTTTTATCCAAACCAATAGAAGATATATCATATACACAATTTGTTAGAATGAGTTTGACTTCTTTTTTTTTTTTTTAAATAAAGTAAAATTAATACAATAAAAGGATAATATTATTCTCATTTTATACAAACCTAAAATTAGATTAATACGCTAAATTAAAATAAAATAAATTAAAATTGATATAAAATATAAAATATAATTAAATAAAAACAAATAACAATTAAGAATTGATCTAAAATGTAATTAAATTAAAATTAGATTAAAAACTTAAAAATTACAATATATGATTAAATATTTAGGATTAATTGTGATATAAAATATAATTTAATTAAAAGTAAAAGTTAAGAATTACAATAAATAATTAAGAATTTATAATTAATTTTTATCTAATTGAATTAATGTTAGATATTAAAAATTATGTGTATAAGAGAGAAAAAGAAAGAAAATAACAAAAAAAGTATACAATTTGAGAGGGTAATTCTTTTTACACACCACTAATTCTCTCAGTATACATGTATAATAATTTTTAGGATTTGAAAATATCTTAGTTCACATCTCAACTTTCCATTACTAACGCTAAGGTAACACACCACCTGTCTGTTTGAATACACATCACAACCCACACCTAAATATCTATATGTTCAGAACACCAGAGACTTTCATCTTCAAAACACCATTGATCTCCCTCGTTAGAGTTGAAGATCTCCATTGTTGGCAAAGGGTTTCGTCTTGTCGTTTCAGATATCCATCATCACCATTGTTTTGTTGTTGGCTTGCCAATGCATTGTTGTCGTTTTAGATCTCCATCTTCACCGTTGTCTCGCCGGTGCATTGTCGATATTGAAGATTTATCATTCTCACCCTTGATTCACATGTTTAATTCTCAAATTGATATGTTTTTTCTATCTTCTTTTAACTGATTCAACTTCCATAGCAATTTCTATTTCGAGTTTGGCTCAACTTTGGTTGTCTGAACATAATATCATCGTAGGAAAAAAAATTAAATTGAACAAATTGAATATGCTCAAAATATTTATGTTGAATAAAATAAATACGTTCATACTTTATACACTGAACAACTTCAATTTGTTCAGACTTATTATGTTGAACATATATTAAATTTTATATGTTATTAATATTATTATTATTTTTTTTTTGTAAATATTGAATACATCTATTTTTTGTAAAAAAGAAAAGAAAATATACCGAAAATAAATTAAATTTAAGAAATGAAATTCTTAAGGAATTAAAATTTCAATTTTTTATGTATGAACATTTTTAATTTGGTCAACTTTAATAATTTGAACAAAATTGTTTGGTTGGAATAAAAATAATCAAACATTATTTAAAAGTTTAACTCTGATTATCCGAACACGTGACGAACAAAGTCATATTTCCGACGATTATATGAATGAGATAAACAAAAAATCGAAAACCCAAGTATTAAATTGACATTTTCCTTGTTGCATGGTTCGAAATCAACAATCTCAGTGTCATCCATGGTGTGCAAATCGTCAAAACTAATTGATTTCAATATTTTTACACCCTAAATCTTCAAAACCAATTGATTTCAATGTTCTTAAACCCTAAAACCAATTGATTTCAATATTCTTAAATTTTAATGTTCTTAAACCTTAAACCAATTGATTTCAATACTCTTAAACACTAAATCTTCAAAACCAATTTATTTTGGATGTTTATATGTCTATATCTGATGATGGTGTGTGAAGAGTATTTTGTGTTTTTATATATGAAATCTTTAAATGGGTAGAATACACCCCTATGTTTTTTTTAGTGGTGTGTAAATAGAATTTTCTAATTTGAGAATATTACAATCATTTCAAATAACACACAAAAAGAAAGAAAGCAAAAGTACTCTTCTGGCCTTCATTACCTTCACTAAAAGGAATTAGTGTTCAAGAATAGAGAGAACATTACAACGAAAATAACACTTAAATCCAATCTCAATTCAAAACCAGCATTTTTAAATCTTCTGGTCTATGTTGCAAGTCCATCTAACAACCTCTACACAGGAAAATTGTGAAAATATGTTTCATGGTGCCATTGACACTTTTAATAAACACATCTCCATTGCGTTTGTAATCAGTATCACCGCCTAAAGATCCAAGTCGGAGGTCCTTTTTTCAAGAATATGTTAGTAAAAATTATGCTCACTCCCAATCGACAGAAATTGAACAACAATTTAAACAAACAATCAAACAAAGAAACCAGACGGCTGTGCTTTTGATTTAAATGCCTCAAAAGAATGAGGACTTATTTAGAACAAAATTACAATCAACAAAGTAAACAAAATAAACAATAGGTAATTCCAGATTGAAACCACCAAAGTTGATAAAGGTTACAAGTTACAGAGAAAACTACTCCTAAATTAAAAGAACTACTCCTAGATATAAGCTAAGTTGTTGTTGTGTTGTTGATGATCTCCTTTCTGCCAAATCCTTGACTCTTGTACCTTCTTCCTCTTTTCTTGGCCCATGATTGCAGGACTTCTTCTTACCTGCAACTGCAATTGCCAACTACTATGGTAACTGCCTCCTCACTTCTAAGTCTTCAAACTCTACCAAGCCTTCAAATCTTCTTGTCGAACCATCTCTTTTCCATGTTGCCACATGTCCCTTTACACTTTGAGCACCACATCAACAGGGTAAAGCCTTCCATCTCGTACATATTCCTTTCTGAAAACAACCCACTAAGTTCATGACTTAGCCTGATAACTGCTCCATCACTTGAATCATTCTATGCACGTGCTCAACCTTTACATGCCACCTGTCCCTCTGATTGATGAAGGACTTTCACTTTGACTCTGCCATGTGTCATCATCTGATTGATACACCTGTCGACAAGAATTTCACAAAAATGGGTGCAAACAATGCCCCCTTATTTAAGAAAAATAAATAATAATGATTTTTAACTTAAACAAATCCATTCTCTAGGCCAGACAAATAATATACTTAATTCGAACAAATCCAAACAGTGGGCCCAACATAAAGCTATAAAAGCTTAAACCTTCCAACTTCACCTCACTTCAATCTTCTCTCTCTCTCTCTCTCTCTCTTTCGAAACTCCCATGTCATAACACCAAACAACTTAGAACTCTAAACAATGGCTCTTGAAATCCACGAAAGAAGATGAAACCAACGATGAACATCTTAGATTCCCCTAAACCATTAGGGAACTCTCCAGCTCTCTAATGCTGGGGTTAACTTTGATTCCAAGTACCACCACCGTAGCCAAAGCAACCCTAGGACCCACGTTTACAACCTATTTTCCAGATGAACTAACTCCATACTACCCACTTGCTAATGGCGAAACTCTACTTCTGAACCAACCAAAATTCAATTGGGTAAATTGGGACAACAACAAAAACCCTCTCAGATCATGGAGACAACTAGATTCTATCTGGCAAAGCTGGGTCAAATGAATTGAAGCTCATGACTCAGATGTATGGAAACATCTAGGCATTAGTGAGGTAATTCGTTCGTTGACCCTCAAATTTGATATGAATAAGTGGTTAATTGCTGCTGATGCCTGTTTGTGGTCATAATCTTGCAACTCAATGCTTCTAGGGTTTGGCATGATATCTCTAACCATCCTAGACGTATCCAATTTACTTGGACTTCCCATTCTAGGATTAGAAATCAGTGCATTACTAGAACCCTCACTAGTAACTTTCAGCCTTAACACTGACATGAGTTACACGGAGTTTATTAAAAAATACAAAGGCAAAAGAAAACCCCTGTCGATGACCAAGAAAGAGCTGCCTTTTACTTAGTTTGGCCTTGCTAATTCATTTTTTGTGTTCTTGGCTTCAAAATTACCAAGGAATACCTTTCATTGGCCTTATGCCTTCAAGATTATAGCGACCGGGTCTTTTCCCCTCTTTTTCTTTTTCTTTCCTTTTCACTCCATTCTCTTTTGCTCGTTGGGTTTGGAACATTCGGAGGTCATACTCAAATAAAGTTCTCATTCTTGTCTTTGTTTGGTGATTGAATTTCATCCATTCCGGAGAGGGCGCGGTCAAGTCCGAGGTGCTCGGGGACCGAACCAGAGAATTTTGGTCTACTGGGCCAGGGCCACACGTGCGGGGTCCTAGGCCACACGTGCGGGGTCCTAGGTCACACGTGCAGGGTGGGGGCTGCACATGCGGGAGGCCAAGCCGCATGTGTGGGGAGAGGGGGTTTTCAGTGGGTCGTACACTGCTAAAAAAGTGTGTGCGTAGAGAGGTGCGGGGAAGTGCCGCATGTGCATGAGTGATGGCCGCACGTGTGGGAGGCACTTGTCGCACGTGCGGGAGAGCCCAGATCCGAGGCTCTATTTTTTTATTTCTTTTGGGGCTGTTTGTATATCATTTTCACTACATCTCTCTCTTTCTCTCTAAAACATATTTCTCTCCATTCTCTCTATATTTTTACCCAAAAACAAGATTTAAAACCTTGATCCTGCATCATCCATTAAAGATTGGTCCATGGTTTCTTCATCAATATTGTAGAACACCTCTAGAACTATGTTGTGTATGGTGGGGATCGGATTTCTACACCACTTGATCTTAGGGTTTCATCTCCATTTCTTCATTAAACTTGAGGTAGGGACATTCTTGAGTTATATATACATGTTTTGCAAGATATATGTTGATTTTATTGCTTCTCTTGAATTTATTTTGAGAGTTTGTTTCTTGGCTCAAGGATGATGAGATTTCTCAAATGAGGGTTTAAACTTTAAATGTTTTAAGTTGAACCTTGAAGCCTTTTACCTATGATATAAGAAAGATGATTTTGATGAGCTTTCACATGAAATGAGAGGTGCTTTGGTTTTGAGAAAGAACCCTAGAAATTGGGGGGTTTTAGAAAAGCATGAGAAAACTATGAAATTCTTATTTTCGTGTGTTTAAATAAGTCAATGAGTGTGGATTTCACAATGTGATATAAGAAATGATAATTTTCTTGATATGAAAGAGTGGAGGACTTATTTTTTAAACTATTGTTGAATGTATGGAAATATTTAAGTAGAAGATGATAATTGTTGTGCACTATGGATTGTGAGAATTATAAACATTGGGAGTTAATGTTTGAAAACATTACATGTAGTCTTGATGAGGACTATGTTGCTAAGAATTGTGAAAAGTGAAATTGTGGCTAAGTGTAGATAACATATGGTTATCTTGGGGAAGAGCATTGAAAAGAGGTAATGGGAAATGTGAGTGTGGACATTATTATAGAGACTTTGAAAATGGAGAAATGTTATGAGATATGGAAAATCATTGCAATGCATATTCATTCAATTATCATTATTTTGCATTATAAATTTTGATTGAAGATATTTATTTCATGAAAGAAAATAACGTTGTGATAAGAACTGTGGAAATGTGTATGGGGTAAATACGTGGTAAGTCCGGATAGGGGGTGTAGTTGAACTCGATAAGTTGGCCTGAGTGTCCATGGTGAAAGACTAGAAAACCGCGCAGATAGGTGTCGAGCCTTCCGGTTAATACTAGTAAAAATGACAGTTTGGTAGTACTCGTAGAGTCTACTTGCAAACACCAGCATAGGGATTACCAGTGTCGTATTTACCGCCCCTATTGATTAAAATTGGAAGTTTTTGAAATGTGTTGAGATTACCAACTTTTATTGAAATGGAAATTTTGAGAAGAGCATTAAATGGAATTTTCTTTGAGAGAGCACGGCATAGCATGAACATTTACATTTTTTGAGATTTGGCATAACTATATATACTTTGTTAGAATTCTCTACTGGGCTTTGTGCTTACCCCTATGGGATTTGGTACAGGTAAAGATGTGGTGATCCTCCCGAACTGAGGGCGTGGATATTTTTGTGAAGAGTAATTAGCTCTCTTTTTGTTGTAATTTTTGTAAAGCCAAGGGCTAACATGTATGGGTTCGAGAGACCATTTTGTGGAACCGGGCTATTGCCTTGGAAGATGTAAGCCCTTAAGGGCATTTTATTGTTTTGAGATTAGATGCCTCACATGCTATAGATTCATGTGATTCTTTTATCGTTGAATGTATATCCGCATGTGAACTTTTGTATAAACTCTCTTATTGATTATGTAAAGATGGAAGGTTTATTGTTATGGACTAGTGAATGTTAATTAATGTGCGTAGATCATGTTGGATTATTTTTGGGGCGTTACAAAGATGGCCAAGCCATGGCTTTTGCTCCTTACTTACTTGCCACCCTCTATAAAGGCATGTTTTCTTTTGTTGATAAAAAGATAACAAAATTGCCATCATTATTTGAAACCTACAAACACTATGAAATTTCCTAGCATGTTTTGCAAATTCTCAAAAATATGTCCAATTTATATTTCATTAATAAAAAAATTCAATAACCAAATTTAAATACCAAAATAATTATATTTTGAAAAGTTGGGCGTATTACAAAGGCAGTTATGGTGTGGGCAGTTATGCCTGTTGACATGAGTAGGATAAATGAGTGAAAAAGAGATAAAGAAAAGAATGGCCGAGCTAAGTGAAGCCGGGGCCTACTGAACTATTCCATGCATGAAGAAATGACTCCAAAATGCCATCTACCAAAGACACATTCCTTCTTCCAAGCTATGGGATCGAGCAAAAGTTGTCTAGATCCAAGCAATACAAACACCCAGCAAAAGAATATGCATGCCATGATCATACATAGGAAACAAGGCATGGCCCACCAAGCACTTCTTTCAAGAGTGAGTAAAACTTACATAATTGATTAAGTTTTGGAAGATCAAAGTTTCTAGGCCCCACACCTATTGCACCAAATGTAAAGCTGGATCAAATGTGTCAATTGAGTGCCATGCGGAGATGGAGGGCCGAGCTACAGTATGTGACTAGGTCGAGTTACAAAAAAAAAAAAAAAAGGCACTTAAATGCCTTTACTGAGTTGTCCCAATGTTGAACACCAAACCGAGCTAAAGCTAAGTCGTGCAAGACCGAAGTAATCCTAATCATGTTGCAACGGAAGGGATTAAGGGCCAATTGAGAGGGGAATTTCCACCGAGTAGTTTGGTGAACCGAGTAGAGTATCTAGCTCGGCCAGTTATAGTAATCCAAGTCATACTGAAGCAGACTGAATTAAGGGGCAACTGAGAGGGGAGTTTTGTGCCGTGCTAAATATGCCGTGCTACGATGGGCCAAGCTTGACCAAGTTATGATGGGCCAAGCTCGACCCACTCCTTTGTGTTCAGTTGGGCCATTGAAGATGGACTGCCTTCTAGCCAAGCTCTCCGAGGTGTTCTGCTAGATCTAGTTGAACTTGCCGAGATGTTCGGAACGAACAATATTAGGCCTTGATGGAAAAGCAGAGGGCGGAGAGTACCCACTTGGTTCCAGCTCGAGCTGATAGCTCGGTTGTGCTTTGGGTAGCAGCATGGTGTTTGGCTTATGGGTAATGGTCATGAGCTAACCGGGTTGTTGTTACCTCGGTCAAGGGTGGCTCGATTGGATGTTGCCCGTGCTTCAACAGTTAATGGGAGACAAATAGTGATCTTCCCAAGTTAATGCTGATTGTCCAGCTGTCTACCTATGACAAGTGCATGCAGTGTAAGGAAATAAGAGAATAAAATCTCTACGTCCCAAGAACCTTGGGGAGTGGTGCGACCTATGTGGAGAAGAGGGATATGGGCTTGTATAAAAGGCCAACACTTCAGTTTGGAAGGTAAGCAATATTGAGTCAGAAAACTCTCTCACTCTCTTATATTCTCCAAGGGTGCTAACTTGACCGTCGGAGGGGTTTTCCAATGAGACACCCCGCTAGCTAACTCACTTCTGTTGTGATTATAGGAGAAACGAGCTCAAATACTACTGGGCTTTCGATTCGCTCGGTCCAGGAATGTCTTGTCAGTTGCTCTGCACGTCGCTTCACTACTCAAGCACGTCTGAATCGTTATTTACTCTTCTGGACACATGGCATGCTCCCACTAGTCAAGTACACCTGCTACAGTCGTCTTTGTACTATGAAAATTTGAACAGTCCCACCCATTCATGTGCTTATACAAAAACCCATTTTTTGAATCAAACACCCTCACTGTTCATCTTCTCTCACTCACCTCCTGAGTTTCCACATTCGCTCCTTCAATCTCAACCCAAGACTATAGCACCTGCTTCACTCGTGTTCTAGCTGGCACTCTAGCTATTTGGTATTCGACTTCTCGTTTTAAATCTGTAAGTTGCTCAGGCCCCTTCCTTTTGTATACTTTGCGAATATTTATATTTTTTTCAAAATGCATTACTTTAGCTCCACATATGCCTGCAATGACCACCAAGATTTTGAGAAAATAGCAGAAACCCCAAAACCACATGCTTAGACCCCAAAACATATTAGCTGGATTTTGAATCAGTCTAGAACACGAGCTTTTGATCCAAAATAGTACTATGACCGAGCTAGGAACCTATTTGTAGTAGGCTTGCGCATGATCGAACTAGGACCCTTTTTGCTCAATAACCGAGCTAAAACCTTGAGCCCGTCCTGCCTCAGAGCCGAACTAAGAACAGGTTGTAACCTATTTAGCCGATCTAAGGTTATGTTATTTTGCCTTTTTGCTTAGCCCATTCTTGTCATCTGGGCATAACACTTTTTATCTCCACTTTGCAGACTTGACTAGGTTGGCCAGGCACACCTTTGCACTTTGCCTCCTTGGCACCATTGCTCAACCGAGCCATCCAAAGTCTCCTTAATGCCGAGCTAGGCTGCCGTGCTAATTTTGTATATAACCTTTAAGTTTAATAGGTAAATACTGATTCCTAGTAAACTTGCTTGGGGCCATTGCCGAATTCCGAAAAGACTACCATATCCCCGACGACGTCCACCTTTCCTTAGCCGAGCTAGATACCATGCCCTGGGAAAAACTGGGCTTCGTGCAATTTACCGTAATATCAATTGTAGAGGCCGGGCTCCGGTTCCTTGTACAGCCCCTTGTATGCAAGTTCCCCAGGCAAACAAGATTATGCCCAACCCAACTCTCCACCAACACCTATAGAATAATAAATGGCATCGCCGAGCTAAATCGTCGGCTCAGCCTCAACCTCGGATTGGCCGAACTATTTCATCAATATTCACTCAGCCAAAATGACGACAGTTGGGTGTACTATCTTAGGGTAAGAAGAGGTCGAGGAAAAATCATAAAAAACACACCGGACAAAGGCTTGAACGACGACAATTTTTTCTGGGTTTCTGGCAACTTTGAAGATTAGGAAGCCCGGATACCGGGCTATAATATAAACTAGAATAAAGGGACTGCTGATAAGAATACCTCAGTTTAATTTCTTTTTGCAGTTCTGGGCTATAATTTTTCCCCGTGCTAACACATAAAGCACCTTGTTTTTCTTTTCTGCAGACTTAAACCGGCTTAAATCACATTATACTTACGCCAACCAAGATGCCCTTCATGCCGCGCTTCTATACCGTCACTATGATTGGGCTAAGCTACTAGACTTCGAACCGACCTATCGGTATAGCAGAAGGAGGAAGACCGGGGTAACTGATTTTCTTCTCGAACCATCACCAGAACCAGACCCAAACCTACCCGAAATCACCCTCATTCCCCTAACTGAAGAACAAGAAATGGCTAAGCGCCGTGCTGTCTACGCCTTAATCACCGAACAAACCATAGCTCAAACTGCCGAGGTTCAAACCGAGGCACCACAGGTCGGTCAGTCACACGCGGCTGTGGTGGCCCTCTCCATAACTTGAGCTTCGTCATCTCAGCCAAACAAACGGCCCCGTACAAGTTCTGCCCCATAATGCCTGAGAGAAGAGGATGACACCGAGCCATCCGAGACCGAGCTGCAAGAAGCTACTCTATCCCAAGGTCACAACCGACCTAGCCCTTCAAATCCTCCATCCCCTCCGGTGTGGGCACCAACTGCCTTCTTCAGGGGTTGCGCCATAATGGCCTCTGACTCTGTTAATGTTAAAAAGGATCATTTTTTGGCCTTTAACTTGGCGAAGAGCGTCTGCCTGCCTACTGACATGAAGCGGCATGAGGGCTTGACCGAGATAAAGGCCATTCGCTCGGCGTCTAAGTCGATGATACTGGTAAGCTCTAAAATCCCTATAACTCAACAAATGATACCATTACGGACCCAATGCTTTGGTTTTCCTATAATCGCTTTGAATGTTATGCAGGCCCTGCAAAAGAGCCAAGTGGCTCATAAACGAATGCCTGAGCTATGGAAAATGGCACAGTCAACCGTTGCTGATGCAGATGCCAAGGCAGTCGAACTAAAAGAAGTTAAGGCCAAGCTGACCGAGCTAGAATCTGAAAACACAAGGCTAGCCAAATTGGTCAGTACGGCAGAGGCTGACAAACAGAAAGCTTTAGCCGAGAAAAAAGACCGCCACCTGTAGAAGCTGGCTAAGTTGAAGAGAAAGAAGAATGCCGAGCTAGAGGAGGTGAAGAAAAAGGTGCAGGATGCAGAGGACCGAGGCTTCAAGGAAGGAGAGGAGACCTATGTCCAACAATGTGAAGCTGCCAAGGATATTTTCTTTAAATGTGGTTGGAAGGCCGTTGTTGAAAAGCTCGGTTATGGATATGACTCCGAGATATTCCTAAATCCTCCTCCCCACTTCATACCGGGATACATGAAGGACTATGCTAATGCGGTCCAACAAAAGTTCCTTCAGGAGGGGAATGAGAAGGAGGTCCTTGCTCCACTTAATGCCCTTCCTTTCAACATTCATCTCGGTCGTCGATCTGCATCTTCTACTCCGGTGGACTCCAGGCAAGCCTTGCGTAAGGCAGTTGACGAAGCGCCCGTGTCTGAGCCCAACCAGGGGGCTGAAATAGTAATCGACCTACCTATGGGTGAAGTCTGGGTCGATTTGGACGCCGACCTTGATGATTTGTTTGCCTGATTTCTCTCTTTTTTCTCTTTTTCTTTTTAAGAAAATGTAACTGGGCTACAAGCCCCTCCTCTTGTATTTACTTACTAATGAAATGAAAGAAACTTTCTTTCTTACATCTTTTTGTTTGGTTCACATCCCACCTGTTGTAATAATCCTCTAATTAATGGAAATTTTGATTTCTTTGCTCGGTTACTGTGTTTCAATGTTTTGCATTATTCCGATTGCATGCCAAGCCGAACTAATTAGCTTGGCCTTACCTGATCCTGCCAACCTTCTATGGCCGAGATAGTCATCTCGGTCTAAGAGTTAGAAAAAATTTGTTGGTTAAACCGGCCAACCTACTTTGGCCGAGGTAACTGTCATCCCGGCCAAAGAATGCAAAAGTTTTGTTGGTCAAACCTGGCAACCTTCTTCATCCTAGATCCTTATCTCAGCTGAAGAAGAAAAAGTGTTGGTCATACCTGCCAACCTTCTTCATCCTAGATCCTTATCTCGGCTGAAGAAGAAAAGGTGTTGGTCATACCTGCCAACCTTCTTCATCCTGGATCCTTATCTCAGCTAAAAAAGAAAAAGTGTTGGTCAAACCTGCCAACCTTCTTTAGCATAGATCATTATCTCGGTTGAAGAAGATAACTAAATGTTGGTCAAACCTACCAACCTTCTGTAGCCTAGATCCTTATCTCGGCTGAAGAAGAAAATTGAATGTTGGTCAAACCTATCAACCTTCTTCAGCCTAGATCTTTATCTCAGCTAAAGAAGAAAAAGTATTGGTCAAACCTGCCAACCTTCTTCAGCTTAGATCCTTATCTCGGCAGAAGAAGAAAACTGAATGTTAGTCAAACCTACCAACCTTTTTTTAGCCTAGATCCTTATCTCGGCTGAAGAAGAAAAAGTGTTGGTCAAACCTGCCAACCTTTTTTTAGCCTAGATCCTTATTTCGGCTAAAGAAGAAAAAGTGTTGGTCAAACCTGCAACCTTTTTCAGCCTAGATCCTTATCTCGTTAAAGAAAAACAAGTGTTGGTCAAACCTGTTAACCTTCTTTATTGCCCCCAGTTGGCAATAATTATGAACAACTTTTACAGTAGAAAGAATTATGCTGGAAAAAAACTACTTGCTTTATTTAAAAAAAGAAAGATTACAAGCATTTTAAGGAAAAGCTAAAAATAAAATAGTTTGAGATTGGCTGTGTTCTATAGCCTGGGAATAGCATTGCTATCCATATCTTCCAAGTGATATGCCTCTTTTCCCGCTAAACCAATCACTTTATATGGTCCTTTGCAGTTAGGTCCTAACTTGCCGTCTCCAGGTACCAAAGTGTTGCCATTACTTTGCGTAGTATCCAATCTCCAATCTTGAATTGCCTTGGGTGCACTGTTTTGTTGTATTTCCTGGACAACTCTTGTTGATATGAGGTGATGTACACCAATGCCCTTTCCCTTCTTTCTTCTGCGAGGTCGAGTTCCAAGGTTATGGCTTCACCATTCAGGTTTGGATCAAAATTTCTGCTTCTAATAGTGGGGAGACCTACTTCCAGTAGGATTACCGCCTCCATGCCATAGGCCAAGGAAAAAGGTGTTTCTTTAGTTGATCGCCGAGGTGTGGTATGGTAAGCCCATAAAACATGAGGAAGCTTCTCAGTCCACTTGCCTTTTGCTCTTTCCAACCTCTTCTTCAGACCGTCTAAGACTACTTTGTTGGAAGCCTCAGCCTGGCCATTCGCTTGGGGGTACGCCGGTGTAGAGTTGTAAAATTCTATTTTGTATTCTTCGCAAAAGCCTCTAAAGATTTTGCCATCAAACTGGGTGCCGTTGTCAGATATTAATGCCTTGGGTATGTCGAACCGAGTTATGATGTTCTGCCAGATGAATTTCTTGACATCTTTTTCTTTTATGGATGCGAGTGTTTCTGCTTCCACCCACTTGTGAAATAGTCTGTTGCTACGAGAAAGAACTTTCTGTTGCAAGGCCTAGTTGGAAATGGTCCTATTATATCCAGGCCCCACATTGCAAAGGGCCACGGGCTAGTCAATGGTAGAAGCTCTCTGGCCGACTGATGTATTTGGTGTGCGAACTTCTGGCATTTCTCGCATTTCTTGACATATTTCTTTGAATCTTCTTGCATGTACGACCACCAATATCCTTGTGAAATTGCTCTGTAGGCCAATGATTTTCTCCCTTGGTGGCTTCCCTAAACGCCTTCATGTATTTCAAACAAAAATGCCTCGACCTTATTGGGATGGACATACTTCAAGTAAGGTCCTGTGGGAGATTTTTTGTACAATGCTAGTGATGGAGAGAGCCAAAATCGCTGTGGATTTCCTCTAATTTTGTTGGCTTCTTTCTTTGCTTTAGGCAAGATGCCATCTTTTAAAAATACTATGATGGGGTCCATCCATGAAGGGCCTAGCTTAGCACAACATGCTTTAGCTACTTTGTGTTCTTCAATACTTGGTCTGGGTAAGAAGTCAATCAGCAATGGGTGTGGGATAGATGTATCAGCCATTGACGTAAAACCGACCAGCTTATCCGTTCTACTATTTTCCTCTTGACCAATTTGCTCTATCCAGACTACTTCAAACTTCATGATCTCCTTTCTGACCAACTCTTGGTACCTAGCCATCCTATCATCCTTTGCCTCGTAGTCGCTTGAAATCTGGTTGACTACTAGCTGGGAGTCACTGTATACCATCAGCTCAGTGGCCTTCATGTGAAGTACTGATTTTAAACTTGCTAGCAATGCTTCATACTCCGCCTCGTTGTTGGATGCTTGGAAGCCAAGGTTGACTGCCTGTTCAATTGTTAGGCCATCTGGTGAGATAAGGACTATGCCAAGTCCTGCACTGTGTCTGTTGGAGGCTCCATCCACGAAGAGTTTCCACATCTCTCTGACGAATAGCTTCCAGCAAGTGAAGGGATCGAATGATGTAGCGGGATCGGATGATGTAGCAGGATCAGGGGTATTGCTGATGTCTTTTTTCAGGTTAATGTCTGCCGTTGGCCTTTGATCTTCACTGTCTGACTATCTCAAGTCTTTACTTTCTGGTGAGTCCTTGCTGGCAGTGTTGTGGTTTGTTCCTTTTTCCCTTTCCTTAAGCCTGAATGGCTTGCTATGCAATTGGGCGTCTAGCTTTGGGGGATGCGCAATTCCTACGGCACTTTCTCCTTTTCTTTCGGTTGCCCTGGTCAAGTCGATCGAGCAAACATGATGACTTCCTTGTGTAAATTAGACGACAAAGTCTGCCAAAGCTTGGGCTTTTATTGCGGTTCTTAGTTGAAACTTAATATCGAACTGCTCCAACTCCACTGTCTATTTCAAGATTCATCCAGAAAAATCTGCCCTCTCAAACAAGGCTTTTAAGGGGAAAGCCGTTAAGACAATCACGGTGTGGGCATGGAAATAGTGTGATAACTTTCTTGAAGCCATCATCAAAGCTAAGGCCAGCTTTTCCAACGGCAAGTACCTTGTTTCAACGCCCAACAATGTCTTGCTAACATAAAAGATAGGCAGGTATTATATTCTCTCCACTCTAACCAATACTGCGCTAACTGCATGCTGTGAAACTGCTAAGTACAAAAAGAGCTCTTCTCCTAGTACTGAGGTTACTAACAACGGAGGAGAGGTCATGTAGTTTTTCAAGCTTTCCAAGGCGCGGTCGCATTCATTATCCCACTCAAACTTGTCCTTTAATGCCTGTAAGAATGGTCGACACCTATCTGACGACTGACTTATGAACTGGTTGAGCGATGCTACTAGGCCAGTGAGATATTGTACTTCTTTGATTTTGTTGGGCCTCTCAAGATCTTGGATGGCTTTGATCTGAGAGGGATCAGCTTTTATACCCCGGTTGGTCACTAGAAAGCCTAGGAATTTACCTGAACCTACGCTGAATGCGCATTTAGATGCGTTCAAGTGCAACTTATGAGACTTCAAAGTTGAAACATTTCATCTAGGTCCCTGAGATGGTCCTTCTCATCTCTGCTTTTGACCACCATGTCATCTATGTAAGCCTCCATTGTTCTGCCTGACAATGGTTCAAACATTTTGGTGACCATCTGTTGGAATGTAGGCCCTGCATTTTTTAGGCCAAAGGGTATGACCTTGTAACAGTATAGTCCTCTGGGTGTTGTAAATGACGTGACCTCCTGATCTGGTTCATACATAACGATCTGATGGTAACCACAATACGCATCGAGGAAGCTGAGTCGATTATGCCTTACTGTCAGGTCCACCAGTTGGTCTATCCGTGGTAGGGGAAAATTGTCCTTTGGGCATGCTTTGTTAACTGTTTTGTAGTCCACGCAAATGCGCCATTTGCCGTTCTTTTTTGGCACTACTATAGTGTTGGAGATCCACCTGGGATAGTGTACTTCTCTGATTGCTCCTGCCTCCAGCAAGTTTCCCACTTCCTCCGCCACAATCTTTGCGTAGTAGAGTGTCGATCGGCGAGTTCACTGTATAATTGGTCTGGCAGTTGGATGGACATTAAGTTGATGGCAGATAAAATTAGGGTCAATGCCAGGCATGTCGTACGGTGTCCAGGCAAACACTTCAATGTTAGAGGTTAAAAATTCCATGACCTCTATTATCTCAGTGCTAGACAGAGACGAGACGAGCAAAAAGAATTTTTCTGGATTTTTTTCATCTATCCTTACCTCTATCAATTCTTCCACTACCTTCTGTTCGGCTGCTTTGCCGACATCTGCGAACAGTTCATTGCTTTCTGGCTCCTCTACCATCTGTACAAACCCTTTTGCAGCCCGACTGCCGTTTACCGTGACGAAGCACTATTTTGATATGACTTGGTCTCCTAAGACTTCTTCAATCACTCTAGTTTCGTTAGGGAACCGTAATGCCTAATGGTAGGTTGATGCCACTGAACGCATGGCGTGTAACCATGCTTTTCCCAAGATTATGTTGGAGGTGGAAGGGACCTTCAATACCCAAAATTTCACCTGTTTCGTCATTGTTCCTGCCTTGACTGGCAGAATTATCTTGCCAACTAGCCATTCTAGCATTGAGTTGAAATCGACGAGGGGAGATGTTGCAGGCGACAAGTCTTTGTTCTCCAATTTTAGTTGCTTGAAGGTCTCGTAGTACATTATCTCGCATGAGCTTCCTTGGTCAATCAGAATCCGCTTGATGTCAAAATTCTTGATGCGCAAAGTGACCACCAGCGCGTCATTGTGAAGGCAATGTAGCCTTATTAGATCCCTGTTAGAGAAGGAGATGACGTTCGTTGCCTTCGTTTTTCCCCTTTTGACGGTAGGTTGTGCACTTAGTACCTCCCTCAAGTGCTCAGCCTTTTTGATCATCCCTCTGAGCTCACATACCTGCTCAGGTTCGACGATCCCATGTATCACCTTGATTATGCCTTGGGGTAGACCGTCGACTGGCATCCCACTTAGCTTGTTGTGGTCCTAGGGGGCTGGCTGTGTTCCCCCTTCTATGTACTGGTCCAGGTGACCAGCGGCCACTAACTCCTCCAGATGTTGCCTCAATGGTGTACAATTTTCCGTTCGGTGCACCTTTTCATCATGGAAGGTGCAACAGTACCTCTCATCGTAACCTCTTTGTGCTTTTCCTAACTTGTCTGGCCGCCGAACGAAGGGTTCATCGCGTATCTCACTAAGAATCCGATAAATAGGTTTGTTGAATACTTTGGTAATGGCAGTGTGGACTCTCAACTTCCTTGTTTGGGGGTCCTCTCTGTTGGCTCGTCTGCCTCGCCCATTCTTGCTTGGTTGTTCTACCGTGTTGACTTTCGTTGCAGTCTTTTTATCCGGCACCGCTGTTGTGCCAGATTTTGCTTTAGCGCGAGCACTATCTTCCTCTACTCGAATATGTTGATGCACTCTCTCTATTAGGGTCTCCATCGTGAGGGGTGGCATCATCATCATTGAATCCCTCAACTTGTTACCGACCGGTAAACCCCGTTTGTACTGTGCGATGGCGAGGTTTGTGGGGCAATCCCCAATCTGATTGAAAGTCTCCCAATATCAACTGTTGTAAAACCTCGATGTTTCCTTCTCATCCATCTCAATGGAGAGTAGGTGGTCAATCTCCACTGGTGTCTTGGTATTCGTTTTGAATCTAGTCACAAATGCCTCTGCCAACTATGCCCATGAGGCTATGCTGCCTTCTGGCAACCTTTCAAACCATGTTAGACCCAGGTCACCAAGGCTGGAAGGAAACAAGATACACATTAGAGCCTTGTTTCGCCGATATACTGCCATAACCTGGCGGAAGTGGCTCAAGTGCATGTAGGGATCCGACAATTTGGGCTGGTGGAAGCCTAAGGGTAGTGCTGCGTTCTCTATCGCCGGAATGAATGACGAACTTTGCAACCTTGCTAGCGCTTTGTCAGCTGGTTCATAGGCAAGGCGTGGCTCTGGCTTTCCAACCTCGACACTCCCATGCGTCCTAGGTGCCAATCGTTGTAGTGCAGAGACTCTGCGGGTGTGGCGTGCCCGAGTGTTTTCTCTCCTTCGAGCCCTTTCCTCAAGCATTGTCCGTAGGTTTGCCGACCTTGGAAACTCCATGTGCTTAGACATCGTTTGGTGCGAGTGGGAGGGTTTGTAACTACTTTCTTCCGTATAGGACCTTTCAGTCCTCGTTCTCTCAAACCTGGAGTAACGAGTCCTGGAAGTCCTTGATTGTGTATCGCCTGTCCTGAGGCCCCTATTTTCAGCTTGTGATGGTGTGACTTGTGTGTCACGATCTTTCGAGTGGTAAGAGAGCATGTTGCCTCTGCGCCCCTCTTCCATTGTCACTCCTTTGCCCTTTATCTAGTGCTTCATAGTCTCCATGTCTGCCGCCATCCTCTTTATTAATTCATCTTACTCCCTCACACGATCCTTAAGAACCTGAGGATCTAACCTCCACCTCTGCCTTTCAGGACTTTGGGAGCGACGAGGGCTGGAGCTCCGTCTCTCCCGTGTGTCCCTCCGGGAGTTCCGTTGCTGGGGGTCTAACTCTGCCATGAGTTGGGTAAAAAGTAAGCCTTTGCGTCTCTCGCCCCCCTCCAAGGTTTGCCCATCAATAGCAGATTGCGGCAAATCTTCATTGTGCGCCATTGATTTCAACTAAAGAGGAAAACTTGATCAAAAGGTTTTGTTCTTCGTGTTTTTCCACAGACGGTGCCAATTGTATGAGCACGAAATAATCTTCTCGTATAATCCTGTTGATCAAGTTTGTACTCCTCCAAACGTCGTCTGCTACCTGAAAAACACAAACGTGAGCTAGCCGGCGGGTGTGTGCCGGAAACCTCTCCGATGCCTAAGTTAGCAAATAGACAATAGACACAAAAGCTTTGTGGATTCTAGAGTAAGAATTGTGATACCTGTACATAAGTCTGGTCATGAGCTTTTACAGATTCTGCCTGACACAATCCTAGTAGGACTCTAATTCTCTAATGTAGAATCTTCCTAGGAATCACATCTCTAAAAGATAATGCTTATCTTTTTACACCCTCCTCACTACTTAACCAAGTGAGATGGTTCAAACCCTGTACCACGGTCTGATAGCAGCATAACTGAGCTAGCACTCCCCTGCCTTACACCAGACTTAACCGGGCTCACTCAGCTCGGTGTTAGCTTGGGCATCGTTTAGCTCAGTTCTCCTTTCACCTATACCTCGGTCTAGAGTATCCAGACCAGGCCACTAGTAGCCATCTCTGACCGAACTGAGAGGATCAAGGACAAAGCTACGCAGACCATTACCTTGGCCCATAGCTCAGTTCCTTTTAACATCTGGACTTAGCTCGGCCCAAGTTTACACATAAATTACCCTCTCAGACGCCATTGAAGTAAACAGTACATCGGAGGCAAGGAAGTGCGAAAGCATAGATTATTTGCTCCCCGTACAGTGGGTATGGCAATTCAAGATTATCTAATTAGGTGGAGATGCTTTGTTCTCTGAAATAGTGTCTATGCGATTAGAATTTTCTAAATATTGCACATCTTTGCCGCTGCTTGGACAACTATCGTCACTTAAAGACTGTTACATTAAAGGAATGAGTTTAATAAAGTGCCTCGATTGTGAGTTCTATGGGTAGCAAGGTGGTGCCAAACCTTTCCTTTCTATAGAGAGATTGAGTTTGTGTATATGCTAAAATGGAAGGATTGGTCTGTTTTCAAAATGGAGGGAGTTCAGCCATTTGGTCAACTCATTGAGCTTTCCATCCTATCATGTACGAGACTCAAAGGAAGATTACCTAATGATCTTCCTTGTTTAAAATCTCTTAAAATTGATGATTGTCTCGAACTTGTTGGAAGATTAGCCAATGATCTTTCTTGTAGTAAATCTCTTGAGATTAGTCGTTGTTCACAATTGTTGATTGATGCTTCGAGACTTGTTTTTCCATCACTTACGTCCTTGTTTATTAGTTATGTTACGCTCCCAAGCCTTCCAGCACTCTTAGAGATGAAGAACAGACTTGACTTTGGTTCATTCACCTTGGATTTTAGATTTGGTACAGTTCCCAATTCCTTTTACTATCCAAGTGTAGTTGATGAAGTGTTACCACATAATTCAACGTCTAAGAATTTGACTTCAATAACTGCTTTGGACCTTTCTTGGGTTGAAAATTTGGTGTTCCTACTGACATGGTTTACTCGAGGTTTAATGGGACTCGAGAAATTGGACATTTGTAAAGAATTCGTGATGTTGTGGGAGAATAATGTGAGACTACATCAATGTCTCCCATACCTCTGGTAGGGGTGTGGGCTTCTGTCAAAATTAGGGCCAAGTCGAGTCGATCCACAGGCCAAAAAAAATTAGGTCTAGGCCCGGAGGGTACACGGTCTCAGGGCAGGCCTGGAGATATATATATATATATTTCTATTTTTTCTGCCAAAATTTGATTATTTTCTACAAAAATTGACACTGGGCCTCGGATGGCCTAGGTGGGCCAGGCTTAGCGAGCCAATTTGTTAAGACACCTACTGGGCTTCAAAATAATGCCCTAGACCCAAGTTGGGCTCGGCCCGGGGCCTAACTAGGCTGGATCGGGCCTACCCTGAGTGGTGGGTAGGGTTCGAACCGCCTACGAGTCGCAGACCATTTTTACACTCCTAACCTCCAACATTTGAAGATTTATGGGTGTGACAAATTCATTTGCATTTTTGAAGAAGAGCAAGAAAAAGAATAAGGAGAAGGTTGAAAAAAAGAGCCACATTGCATGTTGAGACTCGAATATTTACATAGGTGTTTGGTTTTGTTTTAGAATTGTGATTTCAATTAAAAAATTTAAAACTTTTTTCAAAACTCATAACTAAATACACAATTTAATAACATATCAAACTCAATTAAAAAACTATTTTCAAAACTCATAGCCAAATATACAATTCAAAATTCAAAACTAAACTATTTTAAAAACTATATTGGAAAAAAAATTTCAAAAAAAATATTATTTTATTTTATTTTTTAAAATTATTTTTAGAATCAAGATTTGAGTATAGAGTCGTATTTTGAGTTATAAGTCTTGAGTTGAGTTTTGAAAAGAGAAAATTTGTTTGGTTATGAGTTTTGAAAAAAGTTTTGAGTTGTATTTTGACTTTTGAGTTGTATTTTGAATTTTTTTGGATTTATTTTTGGAAAAATTAGTCTAAAGTCCTTCTCCCATTTTTAGTAATGGAAGAGATCCACAATTTTATTTTGTGATGTCTAAAGTCCCTCAACACTACACCTATATATCACAGAGAAATTTGACTCTACCAAATCAAAAACTCATTTCTCTCTCTCTCTATCTCAATTTCTCCATTCTCAGACCTCTTTGATTTTGTCAAGAAATCCAATCAAAAATTGAAAAATACTCCTCCACATGAATGGCTCGTCGATTCACATCCATCCTCAAACAACTCCGCACTCGATCACCATCACGATCCGTAACATACATGCCCCGACCCAGATATGGCGCTCCGAGAGCCATCACTCTGATTTTCGGCAACGGAATCGAACCTCTGGTCATACTAATGTTGTCAAGCAGGTCATGGAGGCAATGCATGTGCCGGTGTACTTCGATCACTACCAAGTCCGAGGCTACATGAAGAACGCGTCTCCGGAGGTGATTGAATCAATCGACAAGAACAAGGTGTGCTTGAAAAGAGGTTTAGGGTTTCTAAATCTAACAGATCGGTCATTAGCTCTTGGTCCTTCTTTCCCCACCTTGATTATTTGATCGGATATACAACCACGCCAGCAAAAAAGGCTTTTTCTCCCCCGTTGGTGATGCCTTTGGTGTACCAGTAGTAGTCACCGGGGCTGGTGGTCTAGCAGGTGGTGTTTCCTTAGAAACGGCTGTCTCTAGTGGTGAATGATTAATATTTTATAAGGAATTAGAGAAATAGAGACAGATGATTGAATTGGAGAAGTAGATGATGTAATTCGCTAAAGATTTGGAGGTTAAGAGGATGCAGTTGTTTAAGGATACTCAGGTTTAGCTTGAGAAAATTAAGCAAGCTAAGTGGTCGGATTTGAATGGTGACAGAAAATGGAATTTCTAAGTTGTGAATTTCTCTAGGTTGAGTGATTTGGAGAGGGGGAATTTCTCTGATTTGAGTGAATTTCTTTGTATTGGTGAGGGAAATTTCTCTGGTTTTGAGAAAAATTTTCTGAGTTGAAGTGAGTTCAAAGAAATTCTTCCCTGGTCCAGAGAAATTCTCAACTCAAAGAAATTTCAAAAGAATTGAATTTTGTTTCTTGGTTGTACTCAATGCAATAATTTTGTATATGCCCTGTTTGATGTGCACATTTCTTGAAGTGAGTCCAGAAAAATTCTTCCCTGGTAAGATTTTTTCTGTGAAGTCTAGAGAAATTCTCTTGATTTCTCTAATTTAAACTCAGAGAAATTTCAAAAGAATCAAATTTTGTTTCTTGGTTGTACTCAGTGCAATATTTTTGTGTGTGATCTGTCTGGTGTGCACATTTCTCTTTATATCAGTACTGGTGGTGGTGTTGTTGTTGTTTTGCCTTTTTTTTTTTTTAAGTTAAAAACCATAGCTATTAGTTCTTTACATAATGTGGAAATTTTTTTGGAGAGAAACAGAAAATTTCTCTGGGCTTGAGAGAATTTCTTTGGTCCAGAATTTCTCTGGTCCAAAATTTCTTTGGGAAGTCCAGAGAAATTCTCTGGATGAAATTTCTCTGGATTAAATTGAGGGACCTTAGATATTATGAAAATATTAGATGTCCTTTATGCTATAAAATTTTAATATCAGGGACCTTATAAAAAAATTCCTTTATTTTTTTTAAATATTTAAAATTTTTCTTAATTTTATTTTTTTAGGATAAATATTTATTTATTTATTTCAATGTGCACCGTATTTTATACATTTGTGAGCTTTAAACATTTTAAATAATTTTTTTAAATTTTTAAAAAAATTATTATTTTATTTTATAAATATATTTTTAAATATTTTAATTTTTTAGTTATGTGTTTAGCTATGATTTCAGTGTGGAGTTTTGAAAGTAGTGTGGAGTTATGAGTTATGTGTTTGGTTATGAGTTTTGAAAATAATTTTTAAATTGAGTTTTGACTTATGTGTTTAGTTACGGTTTGAGTGTAGAATTGTATGTTGAGTTTAAAATATTAAAAAAATTAAAATATTTACAAAATAAAATAAAATATTTAAAACAAAATTTTTAAGAAAATTATATATTTAAAATAAAAAATAAAATTTTATTAAACATTTTTAAATATTTAAAAAAAATAAATTCAAAAAATTTTAAAATACAATTCAAAATTCAAAAACTCAAAATTTAAAATACAATTCAAAACTTTTTTCAAAATTGAAAATTGAAAAACTCTTTTCAAAACACTTTTAAAATTTATAACCAAATAAAATTTTATTTTTCAAAATTCAACTCATAATTTTGTACTTAAATTATAATTTCATTACAAATTATAATTTTAAAAGTAAACCAAACGAAGCCTTAATGATTGTGCAGTGCTGGACAAACTGCCACAAGATTTGCACACCCACACGTCTCTTGGGTGCTCAGAATCGATAATTGTAAAAGTCTAGTCTCTTTTCCGAAGAAAGGTTTGCCACTTATTCTTGTGATTGATACTGGCAGTGCTTTGGAGTCCCTACCCGAGTTGATGTGATGGCCCTCAATAATCTCCAGTGTTGTGGGTTTTTGGATGTGCAAAACTCACATATTTAACACCAAGCGGTGGGCTACCGTCCACACTAAAACAACTTCTGATTGAGGTTTGCAGAAAATTGTGGTCACTTTTTGTTGAGGAAGGGATCAAAATTGATTGTCCATCTCTTGAATCTGTTCGCATCCAATATTGTGAGAGGCTCAAATCTTTACCCAATGCCAACAATCTCAGAAAACTCGGTCAATTGGAGATAAGATCATGTTATAATCTGGAGTCCCTGTCACTTGGTGCTCTTGACGAGAACAACAACAACATCAACCAACTCACTTCGCTTCAAGATCTGTGTACATGTATATGTATAAGCACCCAACTCCAGGTACAAACAAATATCTGTCATACCATTTTTTTTGTTTGTTTATTTCTCAATACCAGCATCATCTCATATCTTTATTACAACAGAGGGTTCTTCTTTTTTTTCTTCTTTTTGGAACTTTAACACGACTGAGGGTTCCAATTTGTTGTGAATGACGAAATTTCAAGTACAGTGATTGAACACATGAGGAGGGGGGCATTTCCCTAAATAAGTCAAAATAATAAAGGAATTCCCAAACTAAGCCTAGTTTTGAAAGATTTCCCAAAGTAAGCTAACTCGCGGTTCACAATCGCGAGTTCAACACTTTTCCACCCCTCTCGCCTGAAACCTGCCAAAATTGAAACTCGCTGTTACGAAAAGCGAGTTTAATTAAGAACTCGCTGTTAGAAAACGCGAGTTTGATTAATTTTTTTTTTCTTTTGAACTCGCTTTTCACAAGCACGATTTCATCCCATGCTGAACTCGCTTTTTGGAAGCACGAGTTTAGCAGAAAGGATTTTTGTTCTGAACTCGCTGTTTGTAAGCACGAGTTTATGAAAAAAAAATTTCTAATGAACTCGCTCTTTGTAACCACGAGTTCATCAAAACTCACGTTTTATGAAAAAAAAATTTTAACCTCACTCTTTAGAACCACGGTTTTTTGCCAAATTTTTTTATGAACCGCGCTTTTAGCGTAATTTTTTTTTAATTTCAATTTTACTGAATTTTAAAGAAAAAAATTTCGTTCTTTTGTTTATGTTGTCATTGTTTTGGTGATAATATATTTCAGAATAATTTTTTTGGTTAAAATTCTTTTACTAAAACCGTTCTCATATTAATTTTTTTTTCTTTCCTTTTGTCTTTATTTTGGGTTAGAATGTGTAATTCAGCACTTTTTTATTTTGTTTGACTAAAGTAAATTTATTTTGTTTTTTCTTGTGTTTGTTTTGGGTTAGAAGGTAATAATGTAATTCATAAATTTTTGGAGCTTTAGTAAAGCCGTTTTGATGTCATTTTTTTTTAATTATTATTTCTTTGTTTTGCGTTAGAAGGTGTTATTCAGTAATTTGTTTGGGCTTTAATAAATCCGTTTTCATTTAAATATATTTATTTTTTCTTTTGTCTTTATTTTGGGTTAGAAGGTGATAATGTAATTCATAAATTTCTTTTCACTTTACTAAAGTCATTTTCATGTAAAGTTTTTTATTTTTTATTTTTTTCTCTTGTCTTTGTTTTGGGTTAGAATGTGTTATTCAGAATTTTGTTTTGGCTTTACTAAAGCCGTTTTCATGTAAATAATATATATTTTTTTCTGTTGTCTTTGTTTTGGGTTAGAAGCTGATAATGTAATTCATAAATGTCTTCTCGCTTTACTAAAGCCGTTTTCATGTAAACTTTGATATTTTTTATTTTTTTCTCTTGTCTTTGTTTTGGGTTAGAATGTGTTATTCAGAAATTGGTTTTGGCTTTACTAAAGCTGTTTTCATTTAAATAATATATATTTTTTTCTGTTGTCTTTGTTTTGGGTTAGAAGATGATAATGTAATTCATAAATTTCTTCTCACTTTACTAAAGCCGTTTTCATGTAAACTTTGTTATTTTTTTTTATTTTTTTCTCTTCTCTTTGCTTTGGGTTAGAATGTGTTATTCAGAAATTGGTTTTGGCTTTACTAAAGCCGTTTTCATTTAAATAATATTTTTTTTTCTGTTGTCTTTGTTTTGGGTTAGAAGCTGATAATGTAATTCATAAAACCTTGAGGAAAAATATAGCGGTCCCGGGTTTACCCCTTGTTGTATAGTGATCTGGACATGTGTCCGTGGATGTTGGTGGTTGAGTATTGTCTTATTTACGTCCTTTCTTGCTTTGTTTTTGAGTTACAGGTTGTGTTGGGCAGGTTTGTCACAGGTTGGTTAAGCTTAAGAACCAAGTCTAGTTGCCCAGGTTTTGACTGGTCCGCTCGAGCGGACATGTTTACGCTCGAGCGGATGGGTTGTTGTTGCTTGTACGCTTGAGCGGAGGTTTTGGCGCTCGAGCGGAGAATGCACCCTTTCAGTATTTCGTGCAGCTGCAAAACTTCTGCAAGTGTGGTTTATGCGCTCGAGCGGGTCTTTGTGCGCTCGAGCGTACAGTATGTTTTGATGAGAGTTCTGGGAGGGGGAGACCTGCGCTCGAGCGGGCTGGGATCTACGCTCGAGCGGACGAACTTTGTGTCTGTGTCTTAGAGCTCGAGCGGACAATGTTGCGCTCGAGCGGAACCTGTTTTATGTGTCTTTACGCTCGAGCGGAGTGTCTTACGCTCGAGCGGACCTGTCGTATAACTGAGTGGGACTGGGCATTTTAAATCACTTTTTGACTTATCTTCTTTCTCCTACTTTACCAAAACGCCATTTTCAGAGCTTCTCACTCAAAAACCATAACTTCTCTCTGAGTATTGATCTAGCTAGAGTGTGTTGTTCACCTTTTGTCTTCACAAAAAGGGTGTTGATCGTCGAGGGCGTCATTTTGATCCGAATAGTTTGGTGTTTGGAGCATTTTGGTTTTGGGTCCTTCTCCTTTGGAGCTCATCTTTTGAGGTAGGGATATCCTACTCCTCTTTATGAGTCTTGTCTTTAAATTTTAGCATTTTGATATGTTGGTGGTTGTTGTGTAATTTTGGGAAACTTTGGGCCATTGTGTAATTTTATAAAAGTTTGGGGTTTTGTCTATAATGAACCTGGAAGCATGTTTGGTATAGAAACATGGAATTAATGTTGAAACATTAGTGAAATTGGAACCTAAGGGTCGTAATGTTATGAATTATAACGATGGATAGAATACATTGATTTTATGTATTGTTATGTGATGTGTATAATTGTTATTTATATGCATTGTGTTGTGTTGGAGGAGATAGGGGATGTACTCCGCGGTTTAGGGGAAGATAGGGGATGGACCTCTAAACCGGATGTTATTGGGAGGAGATAGGGGATGAACTCCGTAGATAGAGCATGTATGCTTATCTAGAAATGTATGGACAGAGCGTATATGCTTGTCTTGGAAAGTATGAATATGACTGTTATGTTTATATTTGTTGAAGTGAAATGTGTTGGCATGAGTGCTTGTCTCATGTGAGATGTTTGAGCCAAGGTTATGATATGGCGAGTGAAAAGGAAATATAGACTTAAATGTCTTGGAATTGTATTATGTTATGAAAGAATGTAAAGGAGTTGGCCATCTATCAACTGTTAATCTTTTAGTCATTATTCATAACTGGTTTAGTATATTTCTACTGGGCTGTGGCTCACCCTATATGGGAATATTATTTTCAGGTACAGGTAGCATGCCACCTCCAAGGACTTAGCTTGGGAGGCTAGTGGCGGACGGACTTTTTGGTTGTCTTTCCTTTTGTAATATTACATGTAAATTCAAGCCAAGGGCTTAATGTGTAAATGAGTTAGCACTCTACTTTCTTGTAACCAAGTGTTAACTTGGAAAGCTGTAAGCCCTTAGGGCATTTGCTTTTGTTGTTAACATGTAATACTTTTTGTAATAGAACCCAGTTGAATGAAAGGACGTGGATCTTTTATATATCATAGCATGTCAATATTGTTGGGTTTAATGTCATTATTTTGAGGGCGTTACAAAAAAACACATAAGTCTCCCACAAAAATACATAAGTAGTACAAACATAAGTCTCGAACAACAATACATTGTGGACACCATGAACTGAACACACAATACATAGATAAACATAACAGTTAGACAGACAAATATTAGCCAGACAATCTGACCAACTCATTACGGAAACACTTACTCTAACACAGACATTACATATTAATGCATGACCTAATATTGCCGAAGTGTAGACATTAACACCTAATTCGCGCTTAAATCGGTAGGTGGCTCAGAGTCTGAACAATCCGAAAGCTCAGCATCAGAGACAAGCTGAGGATCCTCCATGATACCCTTGATAGTCGCATCATTTGGTTCTGTTTTGTTCTTCTGGGCATCCTTCTTAACTATGTATAGCTGCATATCGCGGGCTAACCTACGGTTCATTTGAGAAATCTCACGTTGTAGTCTTTCACATAGTCGATCAACATTATCAGGATCTTCCTTTTGGATCTCAACAGAACGTGCTTTTGGCACCTTTAATCGATTTTCCCGACATAATCTTTCCATTTGGACTCGCTCTATAAATAGTGCGGGCCACTTCAGAAGTCTAGCGTTTGCTAAACCATATCCTGTTTGATTATCTGATGGTTCCTCCACCAAACCACATGGATCTCGATAGTACTTGGGCATGACAAAATGTCGCTTCCCAAACCTATCATGATACGCACAAGAGGCATCTAACGAAGCAAATGGTGTTTCATCTTCAGCATCGCCACTTCCCCTTCCCCCTCCTCGTCGTGAACTGTCACCCCTTTGCAAGTTCCCACCACCTCTGCGATTCCCACTCCCTCCCATGAACCATGTAGCCATGCTAATTTTTTAAAACAAATGAATTATAATTTCGTAGGGCGAAATGAGTTGTAAGGTTGTGTCTTCACCTTTAGTCGTTTATATAGTTGGTTATGAACAGCTTTAGAAATATGGCCCTGCATGACAATCCCACATAAACGAACAAGGTATGAGTTGTTAGTAGAATGAAAAACCAGAAAAAAGGAAATATTGTGCACCAAGTCACATGACTTGACAATCCATCTGCATATACCGACAAAATAAGGGCATGCTCACTGTAAGGTAAATCAGTGAATTCACTGTTGCCATGTGACTTTCTGAATTGAGAATCGCACATATATTAATAAGAAATAAGTTATCATTGTAATAAAAAAGTCGAGCAAAAAATTGAGAAACCCAAAGTCTGTGCACCAAGTCACATGACTTGACAATCCATCTGCATATACTGACAAAATAAGGGTATGCTCACTGTAAGGTAAATCAGTGAATTCACTGTTGCCATGTGACTTTCTGAATTGAGAATCGCACATACATTAATAAGAGATGAGTTGTCATTGTAATAAAAAAGTCGAGCAAAAAATAGAGAAAACCAAAGTCTGTGCACCAAGTCACATGACTTGACAATCCATCTGCATATACCCACAAAATAAGGGCATGCTCACTGTAAGGTAAAGCAGTGAATCCACTGTTGCCATGTGACTTTCTGAATTGAGAATCCCACATATATCAAGTAGAGATGAGTTATCACTGTAATAAAAAAATCGAGCAAAAAATCGAGAAAACCAAAGCCTGTGCACCAATTCACATGACTTGACAATCCATCTGCATATACCCACAAAATAAGGGCATGCTGACTGTAAGGTAAATCAGTGAATTCACTGATGCCATGTGACTTTCTGAATTGAGAATCCCACATATATCAATAAGAGATGAGTTGTCATTGTGTATCAAATAATCGAGCAAAATATCGAGAAAACCAAAGCCTGTGCACCAGGTCACATGACTTCACAATCCATCTGCATATACTGACAAGTCTCTCCACGATTTGACTACTCAATGTTTGAAAAAATGGAGCTTATGTAGGCAATGTTGTGTTTCACTTAGCTATGCATCATTCGTTGTTATGACCTACTATTTCTATCAACGGGAAAAGTATGACTATTTGAATTTTTGTTGTCATTTGGAATTATTTTAAAATCAACTTTTGATTATTCGATTTGTAATATTTTGGGAAACATTTACAATCTCAACTTTTGAAATCAACTTTAAAATAATGGTGGACCTTGTGAGTGAAACGTGGGTTAGGTAGGAGTACTTGGCCACCAATGTTTGTGAATATCATGGTGCATTCAAATTGTCCAGAAAACTGGTGCATTAAAATCTGTCTGAAAACTGGTGTTACACAGTAATTTCAGAAGTGTTGTTCTATTTGGGTATAAATCCGAAAAATAACAAATCAGTGTCATTAGAACTGGTTACAATTCTAGTTTCTATACTAAGAGAATCGTCAATTTCTTTAAAAAGGTGCAGAAAACAATCTGTTTGGGTATAATTAATTGTAAATAGTGATTCATCCCAACCAAATCAAGTAAAACCAATTGGGTTTTAAACTTAGTCCCCCAACTGGACCAACCACTTGGGTTTGAGCTTGTTTGTCCAGGCCCCGAAGTTTAGTTTTCTGTCAACCCCCCATTCCTTACCAGAGTCATCATTTGTACTGGACTTACAAGAATTGGAAGGCGACTCTTTCTTCTTTCCTGATGGAGATTGAAATTCTTTACGTAGAGGATCCCTATTTGACGAGGTGCAGTTAAGGGAAGCTTTTCACCGAGGTACCTGTTCTGTTTTATGTGTTATTGAAGGCGGTAGTTCGTTTGTCTGAACTTTATTAGTCCCCCAACTGGACCAACCGCTTGGCTTTGAGCTTGTTTGTCCAGCCCCCGAAATTTAGTTTTCTGTCAACCCCCCATTCCTTACCAGAGTCATCATTTTTACTGGACTTCCAGGAATTGGAATGCGACTCTTTCTTCTTTCTTGATGGAGATTGAAATTCTTTACGTAGAGGATCCCTATTTGACGAGGCCCAGTTACGGGAAGCTTTTCACCGACCTACCTGTTCTGTTTTATGTGTTATTGAAGGCGGTAGTTCGTTTCACCGAGTTTAGTTTTCTGTCAACCCCTCATTCATTACCAGAGTCATCATTTTTACTGGACTTTCAGGAATTGGAAGGTGACTCTTTCTTCTTTCCTAATGGAGATTGAAATTCTTTGTAAATTGATCCCTATTTCACCAGCCCCAGTTAAGGGAAGCTTTTCACCGAGCTACCTATTCTGTTTTATGTGTTTTAAGTATTCACATAATTCAACATACATTAATCCATTCATTAATCCAGAATTGAGAATCGCACATATATTAATAAGAAATGAGTTGTCAGTGTAATAAAAAAGTCGAGCAAAAAATTGAGAAAACCAAAGTGTGTGCACCAAGTCACATGACCTGGCAGTCCATCTGCATATACCCACAAAATAAGGGCATACTCACTGTAGGGTAAATCAGTGAATTCACTGTTGCCATGTGACTTTCTGAATTGAGAATCACACATATATCAAATTGGTGTTGAGGTAAACCAATTGGGTTTTAAATTGCTTACTAGAGTCATCATTTTGACTGGACTTCCAGGAATTGGAAGGCGACTCTTTCTTCTTTCCCGATGGAGATTGAAATTCTTTACGTACAGGATCCCTATTTCACGAGCCCCAGTTAAGGGAAGCTTTTCACCGAGCTACCTGTTTTATTTTATGTGTTTTAAGTATTCACATAATTCAACATACATTAATCCATTTGTTATTCCAGAACATTCATTAACTCATTGCAATTCAATAAAGAAAGTCATGAACTAATAAATGTGTTGTTATAAATGTAGTTATTTCATAAACTTCAGGTTCATTAAACAAATACTTCAAATACATCCGTATGTTAGATGAACAACAACATTGTCTTACACTCCAGACAACATACAAATATATATGAAAGATAAAGGTGTTTGATTTCTCATTCCTCATCTGACATGTAGTAGTCAGAGAGATATTTTTCATTGTTTAAGACATTATTTCGCTCAATCACTTTCAAATCTCTGTTGCTTGCTTCTGCCATTTCGGTGGCTAGCTGAAGCATGAAATGTCGACATCTTCGCATCAACATTCTGTTGTTCTCCTTCTTAATTCTACTAACTGCTTTTTCATAGTCACTGACATTTCGTCTAGCCATGGTTAATGAACGACGATGAGGTACCGGTGCCCCAAAGTTACGTAGATCATTAAACAATCCTTTTTGCTCCGTTACCCTGAACGCCCATTCTGCTCGGATACCAGCATAATAATCCTTCGGACTCGAGTACTTTTCGCTCTTGTAGTCATAACTAAATGGAGGTAGCAGCCACACTTTCGGATTTCTTTGTTGGCGTGAACTTCCTGCACCTCTTGAAGACATTGTTCCTAAAATAAACAAACAAATAATAATAGTAATTGTAGATATATTACTATTGTTATGACTTGAACAAACATCATACTGGGGTTGTTGCTATTTATAGACATCATACTGAGGGTTAATTAGAGATGATCTAGTGACGATAATGCATGCTGGGACACTATGGAAGAAGTGATACCCGTGATATTATTTTTTAGCTTTTCATTTCATACAATCCTGAGTACCCGTGACTTTGTGTACCTGTGATGTAGTCACGGACGTGGTTGTCAGATAAAGTCATCATTGTAGGACAGAGGATGACACTGCAATCCCTTCATATTGGAGCAGTGAGTTGTCAAATAAAACAATATGCAGTGAGTTGTCACATGGCCCCATGAAACTATTTTTTCATGCTTACTTTTTTAATACACTAAGTAGTGACTTGGAATTGACGATTTCAGTACAAATTGGTATTTTCAAAAAATTATAAATGAAATTAAATCCTTAAATTTTCTTTGTTTTAAACTAATATTCTTCATAAACAACCTATATTTTATTTTATTTTCACTTAATGAACTTCACAGTCATCCTATTTTCTCCTGTTTGCATTTTTTGCTTTTTTTTGTATATTCTGCAATGTGATAAAAAAAAATAAAGCATTTACTTGCGCTGCAGAAAGTCACATGCATCACGTAATGTGAGGAAAAAAGTGACAAACTATATAAGCATGGCAAAGTCAGAAAGTCACATGCATTACTGCATCACTGCATAAAGCGACATGCATCACTGCATCACTGCACAAAGTCACATGCATCGTTGCACAAAGTCAGATGCATCACTGCATCGCTGCACAAAGTCACATAGCATCTAAGGAAAAAACAAAGCATCCAAATTATTACACCGGTTCAAGTAATTGGTGAGCATCACTGACAAATGTTGGACGTATCACCGCGCCGAGCTACAATTTATTATCGTACCATACCTACTGTGCCCTTGTGAATTATGCAATCTATTAAAATTTTGAGGAGGTGTCATAACAAAATAACAATAAATTAATAAATATGTCAATACACCTAAAAAGTAAAACAAATTTCTGAATAAATATTTCAAAGAATTTAAAAATATTTTAAAGATTTTGAAATTGTAATTTCACATTTATTTTTTTAAAAAAATTTCAGGCAGAGAAATTTGACTACTTCAGACGTTTAGTCGGTTGATCAGCTTGGTTTTTATTTTATTATTTTTTTTTATGTTTTTACTTTTTTTTTTTTGGAATAACAATAAATTATGCAATTCATAAAAGTCGAAGTGACAACTCCTATCAAGTTGATGCATAGTTGTTTAGGTCATAAAAGTTGACGTGACAACTCTGATGCATAGTTTATTATAATAATTTCATACATACAGCTACCATGTGTATATATGGTATAAATATCGCATCATACCATAACAAAAGTTTTACAGCTATTTCGAGCGATATCATCATGAGATATACGGTGGTTGATCTATATTTAGCAATGGGTCGCTATTGGGTTGCAGATGGAGATGAATTTGAATACCCAATGAATCCAAATCTGCGTTACTCACGTGCCACCGTCAATACCATGAGAGCTGAGTGGGAATTTCGCAAAACTCGAGCAAACGTTCTCGTTGAGCTATGTCGTGAAGTTAATCTTAAATTTCCTCGCCGGTTAGCCATGCGTATGCCAACTGACACTCCACAGTTGTTGCAAAGGGCATTGCATCGTATCCGCGACGAGGTTAATCGCATGACCCAACGTTTGCAAAGGTCCGGACTAATGAAGACTGCAAATGAGCGTGCCGAAGATGGGTTAATGGATGATGCACACCAGTACTACGCCTGGAGCATGGATATTATGTATGAATCTGATATTGAGATGTCAGATGATGATGATAATGAATGAAATTGTTCGGATGAATGCCCAAACCATTTATGTAATGCATGCAATTTGTAATGCTTATCCACGACTTATCAATGAAGGGAGATATTTCAATTGTTTTTGAATATTTATTGTAATTCTACCTTTACTTTCTCTCCGTTATTGTTATTTTGAAGAATGCTACTTGAACTAGACTTTCATGATTTCATGCATTATTGATGTGGAATATAATAATGATACTTAATGAACAAGGTATGAGTTCATATCGATTGATAGTTGAAATACTTGTGTTTGTTTAGATATTTATTTTGTTTCCTTTTTGTTCATATTGCTCCCCACAACTATCCATTATGCAATGTTCACATTTTTTTCCCAGATTTTTGTTGTATAAAATTTTTACAAACCTGTAGCAACACAAGTGGTCCTCCAATCTCATTTAATCATAAAATCCTATCAATTCTTATCATTTTTTTCCTGTTTTTGTTTTCATTTTTATGGAAATCATCAAAACAAGTAAGAATAAAAAATTGTGAAATTATATTTTTCGAAGAAATAAGTATGACACATTTACATCATCTGTACAAGTTTGATATACAAAAACTATAACAAAAACTATAAATAAAATAAACTATACACTCCACATCACATCCGCTAATGCCCTAACCGGCCCCCAGTCCTACAACCCCAACCGTGGACCTCCCTCATCGGTCTCCTGCGGTAGACTCTCTGAATATCTGGCTCCTGTGGAGCCTGTGACTGTGACTCCCCTTCTACTGCATGTGCTGCCCCTGATCATGGCTGTGGCGGAAGATCGGATACTGCCGTGAGCTGTGAAACTCCATCATCTGGTGCAACTGTATCACGATCTGCAGCTGGAGCTCGACCTCTGCCTCTGCCCGCACCCCGACCTCTGCCGCGACGTCTGCCACGACCAAAACCTCAGCCTCTCCTGCGCGCTCTGAGGGGGGGCTCAATATGGCCCTCAGCGTCAACGTGGGAGATGTCAGTGAGAACTGCATCATGTGTACTCATGGTCACGGTCGAACTGTCTGGTGGTGGTAACTGGGTGGGTGGGGTAACAACGTCATGCATGTAGCGGGGCAGTGTCCAATCAGGGTCAGGCACATAAGGTATGCCAGTATGCTGTGTAAGAAGTACGTCGAGGGAATCTGTAGATATGTATGGGGTAGTATGTGGTGGGGTCAAAGGCAGTGTCGAAGGAGTTGATGTGGCAGGCGGTGAAGTGGAAGGCGTTGACGTGGACGACACTGATGTGTCTGGAGCAGCTGCTGAAGTGTGTACACCGTAGTGGCCGAAATGCAAACGATCTCCCCAATGGGCAAGCTGGAATGCCTGGTACAATAACTCCCGGATCTCTGCAACGACCTCCAAGGCATGCTGTGCATCACGTCTCAAATGGGCGTCCTCAGCCAAGTGAAACGACCTCCCAGCTCCAGCCACCTGAACAAACATTCAAACGTATTATTAGGCTACAGTTCACTGAAAGTAAATCAAGTATGATTTTAATAATTATTTGACACATAATATGATACTCACCAATGCCTCAAGATAAGGGCCAACTCCCTGATATCCAGACTCAGACATGTGGCTCGGATTCCTGACTAGTAGGTGTGTATGTCGCCGATACCACAACATGTAAGGGTCGGAAGAGGGGATCACCTCATCGCTGTAGTCAGCCTGTACAATACTGTCCCGGCGGGCATCCCACAACTGTATATATCGCATATAAAACAGACGCCAGTCAGTGCCAGCTCGGCCACGCCTATCAGTGACGTGCAACTGCCACTCAGTGTCGAACCGATCCGGCACGGACTGCACCCGACCAAACTGTCGGAGGACACGATAGGGGAGATGCCACTCAACCACGTCAAAACAAATAAGTGGCACTCTCGCCATCCATATCTGCTGACCCAGTCAGCAGTAGTCGGGGAGCGTATCGAGGACCCCAACGTAAGGCTACCAGATAAACTACAATGACGACAAATAATTTAAATTTTGCTTGTGAACTCAAAACATATACAATGAAGAAGACAACTAAAATGCAATCAAAAAAGTTCATACCTCGCCCTCGATCATCCGGTCCAGCTGGTCTCTATAAACTACCACTACGGGGTCAAGACGACCTCGTGGCCCATGTCAACCCTCCACCGGCTACCTCGCGGTCCGGTGGGCAACTGCATGTCCCTCTCACCGATAGGAAGCTCACCAGGACCAACCGGTTGCCGCCTAGACGGGGCAATGTGAATCAATCTCTCCCATGCCCAAATCTGCAATAGTTTGAACACAATTACAATACTGATATATGGCTATAAATATGAATTGACATGTAATAAAATTGTTACTAACCTGTAGCAACACAAGTGGTCCTCCAATCTCCCTCGTACCCACTTGAGCTGCTCGACATAGCATCCTATACAACCATGCCAGAGCCTCGCTACCCCAGCTGTACTGCCCAATCTCCTCAATGTCTCTCAGCAATGGCAAGTACATCAGCTTGACCAGGTTCTGTGACTTATCAGGGAGAAGTACCCCCCCAATAAGCCACAGAATATATGCTCGGGTATGCTGCTGTACCAACTTATCTGGAGCATGATCTGGAAGATGAGCAAAGTGCTCGGCCAGCCACCTCACCCTCACTCTACCTGGCTGTAAATCTGCTGGTGTAGGTGCTACTCCCAATAGCTCAGCACATAGGGCTATCCACTGCCCTGTCGCGACAGAAGAGTCAACTCCAGTAACTGCTCGGCCATCAATCCAAAGACCATATAGGACGGATACGTCCTGCAACGTGACGGTGGCCTCCCCGATCGGGAAATGGAATGTATGAGTCTCTGTGCGCCACCTCTCAACAAGAGCAGTGATGAGTGCGTGGTCCAGTCGAATGTGCCCGATACGATACACACCATAGAATCCCGCGCGTAATAGATACTGCAAGACTCTATGGTCCAACGGATGCTCCCACAATCCAGAATCTGCCCGACGGCATGTCAACACGGTGCGTGCCTCATCCTGCACAACAGAATTACCAGTTCAAATAATAACATTATCCCGAAATGTACAACAAAATGCAATGTATTTTAATTGTAGCCGTAAAGTGCAACAAACGTTATTGCATACCGGACGGTCCCACATACTGTTAACCCGATGTGCCTGTCTCAACAGTAGAACCTCCTCAGGTACATGTGCCATGAAGCCTGTACAACTGAAATATTAGATCATCCATATCAAAAGCTCATTTAATCATAACATAATAACAGAGAAAACTGTAATTATTGATTTTGTACTGAACGATGTAAAATACAATGAAGTAAATGTTATGGGTTCGAGAAAAAGACAAATTTATGTGCCACTTACACGGAAGCAATTCGAAATTAATGCTTACATTTATGGCAAATTTGACAAAACTGAAATATTTATTTTGTAATGCTAAAAGTTTGAATAAATTATAAATTTTGCAAAATACATATAAAATTTTGTAATTGTGAACAATGACCGCAGCATTCCAATTTTTAAAATTTTAATTTATAATAGGTTAATTCTTGTAAAATTTGTAAATTTTTTAAATTATAAAATGTGAACAATGATTGCAGCATTCGATATTTAATTTATTTAAAAATATGAAATTTTGAAATGGTAGAAGAACTACGTGATTAAGTATAGAATATTGTAATACACATTTCGAATCAAGTACTCTGTGAAAAACTAGTACACATTTTCAATAAATTATAAAAGTTTGAATAAATTGTACATATTTTCAATTTTGCATTACACATTTTTGACTCAAGTACACATTTTGTAATACACATTTCAAATGTACGACCCCGTTTACAAATAAAGAATTTAAAAATACATAATTAAATGATCTATTACAAATGAAAAATTTCAAAATGATATATTACAACATGTAAGTATTACATAGTCTTCATCGACCAAGTCGCGCTGGACATGTTCGCCTGTCATGACCTGTCTGGTGGCACTCACTGCAACGAGCTGTCAAACGCCTGTCTGATATATCCATCTCATTCGGAATACGAGCCATAGATGTACGACCCCGTTTTACTTCTCGCAGACGAAGGTCATTAGGCATTAAGGTCCACTGCGGATCATCCCAATAATCTTCATGCGGTATTGGGTTGAATTTAGTTTCCCAAACCCTCATGTATACAGGAAGCCTGTATACTGGATCAACGTACTAGAATGGATTGTCACCGCATTTAGACATTATAGCGAGCATATGAGAACATGGATAGTGTCTTATCTCATATTTCCCACAACTGCACGTGGGTTGATTCATCCGCATAATCTGTCTATTGCGACCTCGTCCACGGCGAAAAGATGTTTGCACCTCAAATACACGGCGGGGCCTATAAGATAATATTGAAACAAACTAATCAAGTTCATGTTTTTAGATGTAATTAACTTAACAACATAATAATAACAATTTTTTCACATTACAAACTAACCTGTCATATGATATCAACTTGAAAGTATTTCCCCTTGCGATACCCTCCTCCATAGTTCTTTGCATCTCTCTAGGGTATTGGAAGTCATTGCGTACATCTGTTTCAGCTTGGGCTCCCATCTCGTCAAAATATTTGACGAGTCGTCGAAATGTGAATTCAACCATAGCTGAAATAGGTAAGTTCCTTGCACCTTTCAAGACGCTGTTGAAGCACTCTGCATCATTACTGGTCAATACCCCCCAGCGATATCCACCGTCATATGCAAGGGCCCAGTCTTCAGGATTCATCTTGTGGACCCAATCGATGGCTTCTTGGTTAATAGCCTGTATCTGATCTAAGTAACCATTACATTTTCGTCGTTGATCAGCACTCCCTGCTTTCCACAGAAGTTGTTTGAGCTCCTTATTTCTGAAATGTGTGTTAAAGTTACTGCAAACATGTCGAAGGCAGTGCCGATGATATCCAACAAATTGGAGCAAGGGATTCAGCCAATGCCGCCTCACAGCAGCTAAAATACTCTCAGCTCGATCAGATATCAAAGTCACTCCCTGTCGGTCCATGACAATATGTTCCTTGATATTTTGAATGAAGAACGACCAAGACTCCAAACTCTCCCTGTCGACAACAGCGAATGCAAGCGGTAATATTTTGCCATTGGCAGTGACAATCGTTGCTACAAGCAACACACCAGTGTATTTACCGTATAAGAATGTACCATCTATAGTTATAACAGGCCTACAATATCTAAAGCCATCGATGACGGGTTTGAAAGACCAGAAAACAAAGTGGAAGATGGGTATAATGGTTGCATGCCCGGTATATCTATGCTTGCATGTCACGATGGTGCCAGGATTAGATGTCTGTAATGCATGCATGAATTTAGGCAATTGCCTGTATGATTCATCCCAATCACCGAATACCATTTTAATTGCCTTTGCCCTTGCATGCCACGCCTTCTTGTATGATATACTATAGTTCATGGTCTTTTTTATATCTTCGATGACATTCTTAATTGGCATATCAGGTTCATTCTGCATACGACAATCAAATATGAGTTGGATTATCTAGATGTGAACACTATAAACAAACAAATATGTATGTATATGTAAACATTTATTTTTTATACTAACCGCAACTTGTCCCAAAATATGAGAAGCAATGTAACTGGAGCTAATATTAGTGTGGTCCCTATTCATTCGTGGGTATAAACAATGGTGAGGACCCCTGTACTGCTTTATTTCAAAAAGACCATGTTTCCTACTAAGAGATGTACGCAACCACCAACTGCAGTCGTGCTTGCAAGAAGACACCCAAAGGTCTCGCTTGGAGGTTACGACCTTATACTCTCGATTATTTGTTGCATGGTACAATTTCACAGCATATAGAAGTTGGTTCTTATCAACAAAAACTATTCCTCTGTCCAACTCTGGATTTTCAGCACTCCAGATCCGGTTACGGGGAACGACATCACGGGTACTAATGTCAAAATCACCACCCATGTGAATGTTGTCATAGAAAGGGATTTCAACTGTAGGTGAAATGGGGGCATTTTCAGGTTCAACGGGAGCCTGGGCATCATATTCATCATCATCATCATCATCATCATCATCTGATCCGCCTAATAAATTTTCTTTCTTACACATTTCATTGTCATCATCGTTTAGGGCGACATCAGGACCGTACATGTCACTGTCAGCAAACTGCACCTCGTTCACTGTTTCAGCCATATTACCAGCAACTTTAACCGGAGTGGTATGATGGCTACATGTCGGCACATCTTGTGTGTTACTGTCAAATTCATAACCATATCCACCACGTGAACTTGATTCTACACCATGGCCCTGAAATGACTGTTATGTGTAGCCCAGTGGATAACATTGATCTGATTCATACATAGGAGACTGAAACGCTGTTGTATCAATCCCATGCGTCAGCAATGTAGTGAACGGACGAGAATCCATATGTGTCATGTTCGGGATATTGTGTACAATCTCTTTATCAATGTAGACTTCCAAACAATTTGGTGCTTGAAAACTTGCACCGATACTTAATACGGTGTTCAACGCCTTATCGTCATTGATCGGTAATATCTTGTATTTGCTGTGTGCTTGCCACTGGCGATAAGGATATCTACATTTGAAGGTCAATCGGACACTTTCCCCGTAACTTTCCACCTTTGACGTAAACATCTCCTCCAAATTGCTAAGCGTGGTGCCAATTTGCACCGCATATATCCCTTTCGGCTCAGCATCATATGCTACGCCTTCATCAGGATCCCGAATTATGTTTCCCCCCCAGTAGAAAATAATTGGAACAGTCTCCATATACTTGCTTCAATTAAGACAAAAAACATTAAAATAGCAACAATATACTTATATCTCCTTGTACTTGTAAAAGAATTATATGAAATTATACTCATTCAATTACAATTACTTGTGACGCAAAAACTTTATTCAAGTAATCATCAATTGTAATCCAACATTCATTATTGATTTTTTAATTAAGATATGAGTTAAAATAATGATAATGGTTTAGATTTTTTAGCTTTTTAAGAAAAACATCTTACAACTTATGAAAAAATTAACATCATCCTCTTATGCTATGCTTTTTACATTACTTATTATGATTAAGATCATGCTCTTGTGCACATTAAATGTAATTCAGCTAAATGTTAGGTCAAAAAATAGCTTTATTAATTTTGGATTAATTTTGTATAAATTAGAAAGTAACAACATTTGTAATCATTAAATAAATATAATTTTATTTGTGTGATGAACATCTTAATTTTATAAGGACTTGTTATTTTACTTCTGAAGTTGTAATTTAAAATTTATCAAAAATGTCTGTGTTACATGGATTCTTGAAAACAAATCAAGTAACCATATCAGACACTTGACACCTAGATAAGTGTATCATATGTATGGTCGATACTTCTCATCAGGTATGCACATATCCACGATTTTAGCAAAAAAAATTTTGTTCTGAACTCGCTGTTATAAACCACGATTTTATCCCAAAAAAAAAAGGACTTGTGTACTCAAAACATATATATTAAAATGTGATCAGAACATCACTTATGTTGTTGGTAGCTCAAGTGGTAGTGCAATGGTGATGCCCAGGCAGAGGCGTGGGTTCAAACCACGCCAACTCCTTCTCAATTTTCAAAAAACTCAATTTTCAAACAACCAATTTTCAAACAACTACCTTGGCATCACCATTGCACTACCACTTCAGCTACCAACAACATAAGTGATGCTTTGTTCACATTTTAATATATATGTTTTGAGTACACAAGTTTGTTCTTTTTTTTTTTTGGATAAAGTCATGGTTTATAACAGCGAGTTCAGAAGAAAAATATTTTTGGCTAAAATCGTGGTTTATAACAGCAAGTTCAGAATAAATTTTTTTTGGACTAAAATCGTGGTTTATAACAGCGAATTCAGAAGAAATTTTTTTTTGGCTAAAATCGTGGTTCAGAACAGCGAGTTCATAATAAATTTTTTTTAATTAAAAGCGCGTTTTGTAACTGCGATTTCTTAATCAAAATCGCGTTTTGTAACCACGATTTTAAGATTTTTCAAATTCCACGCGGGACAGGCCCAGAAATGTTGAAATCGTGGTTGTGAACCGCGAGTTAGCTTATTTTGGAAATTCTTTCAAAACTAGGCTTAGTTTGGGAATTGAATTAGTATTTTGACTTATTTTGGGAAATGGCCCTAGGTTGTGACCTTATATAAATTATAAAGTGTTGGTAAACTTGATTTATATATAAAGAAATTTGATTTATACATATTCGTGACCATGCTTGTAAGTAAAATATGTAAAAACGTGTTTTCAAAACACATTTTGAACAAAAATTCAAAACCAGCACTCCCTCTTATTTGTCACAGACACTGACACTCACTCTCTCTATCTCTCTGTCTGACACACACACCAACAACACTTGCACTCACATGAAACATATATAATTTTTAATATATATAAATTTTATTTTATAAAATTCAGAACAATTAATTTTTTTTTTAATTTAATTTATCTTTTTAAATAATTTATTTTTCAAATTATTTTTATTTTTTTTCCAATGAATTTTTTTTTCAAATAAACCTCAGGGGTGTCAGTGTAATTTACCAAAAAAAAAATTTACATTTTAAGAATTAAAGTAAAAAAATAATCATTTTATATAGTTGATTATTATTTGCTATTATCAATTATTATTATATATATAATAATAAAATATTGGTATGAATTTTACAAAATAAAATTTATATATATTAAAAAGCCTATATGTTTGATGTGAGTGTGGGTGTTGTGGGTGTGTGTGTCAGAGAGAGGGATAGAGAGAGTGTTTGTGAGTGTCTGTGACAAACAAGAATGAGTGCTGATTTTGAATTCTTTGTTGAATTTTTACATTTTGCTTAGAAGTGATTATTATCCACGAGTCAACAGTAAAACCGTGGTTTGCAACCACGTTTTCTGAAGATAGAAAGAATTACTTAACCACAGCATGGTTATGTATAAATCAAATTTTCTTAATCAGATTTACTTTAAAAAAATAATTACTTCAAAATTTTTGTATAAATAAAATTTCCTTAAAAGCGTGATTTGTAACCTAGACAGATATATCAATAATTTTGAATATGAAGACATTACGAAGATTCTTCTTTTATTTTTCTGTTCATATAATTTTATACTATAATTTGTATGAAGTATTGTATTTATTCAGTGCGATTGGACAAAACTCGACAAGTCATACAAAAATCTTAAATCATAGTATAACTTTTTCTATGAAATTATTATTTTTTTTCATTGAGTTCAAATAACTAGACTGATTTTGTATGACTTGTACTTAATTTTAATTTCAAACATTGTTCACGTCATTTTTTATAACTGGTGGTCAAATTAGTGAGATTTATGGACAATTAAAGAGAAGTTACTTTTATTGACATTATTCCCTCTGCCAATAGGGACCTTAATGACAAAGTTATTTGATAGGTTATTTCCTATGACATTATTCCCTAACTTAGGGAAATAACCTCATCTGAAATAACGTAGGAAATAACTTAGGGAAATAACATAACAAAAAAATTATCGACCTGAAGCGAGTCAAACTTGAGTTTCATTAATATTAAAGAGCTCTCATTATGTGTTAGAAATTAGGTATGCTCCTTTCAGATCTCAAGTTGAACTCTCAGTATGTTTCATTAATTGAGATTTGTCGGATCTACGTGGAATGGACGTTTGGTGTGGATTGTAAGATTAGTTGATAAATACGTAAACTGATTCAGACATCCAACTATCATAAAAAGTTATAACTTAATTGAATAAACATAATGCAGGCGCATAGAGAATAAGTCAATTGGATAATTCAAGTGGGTAAAAATTATCGAGAATGACTCATTTTATAAATCAAATATTTTAATTTTTTCAAACATAATTCCTAAACAAATTTGTTTTTTTTTTTTTTTATATCAAATGTTTTCATAATAGCATTTTCCATGACGACTTGGAAGGCCTCTTTTGGCAAAGAGGTAGAAAGTAATGTTTTGACTTCTAATTTTTTGTGGATCAAATTATTCGACCTCTAATGTTTATATCAATTTTTTGTAGATCACTTCTAAAAAGTCATTTATTTATATCAAATTTATAAAAGGGAATGTCATGAATTTTAAGGAGGAAAAACTCGAAAATGAAATTCAACCGTAAAGGGAATGTCAAACCAATTTTTCTTATTGTAGGGGCATGTGGCATCAATGGCATATTTTAAAGTTTTCTTTTATTTTTTATTTTTTATTTTTTATTTTTTATTTTTGGGTCAACATTCTAAGTAGTTAGATTTTAAATTCGTTAATAAAATTTTAGTGTACTACTTAAAGGGTCACCCATAGAAAATATTAACAATCACAATCACTCTTTAAAAAAATTTAATAAGAAAACGAAAGCAGGCCTACACCGACATAAAATTCAATTATCTGACTTTTCTATTTTGCCATATCCCTATCTCCAAAAAAAAAAATATATATATATATATATATTTTTGTTCCTGGCCAAAATGATGAGAAAACTTCCATAGCAATTTCTTATCACAAATTTTGTTCCTTACTTTTCAATTTCTTATTCTTACTTAAAAAATTGAAAGTTAGAACAAAATTATTTTTGTTACTTTATTAATTTAAAGTTATTACTGCTCCACATCACCTAATTAATAATAATTTTTACAGCCAAATTAACGTTTCTCTTTCTTATGTAATTATTATTATTATAGATAATTATCTATTCATTACGTAAAAATTATTTGTTCCTAAAAAAAATTATATAACATTATTTAAAAAATTTAACTTATCATAAATTTCTTAACCCCTAATTTCTGAAACCATAACCCTCATTTCTGATTTCACAATTTAAAACCGTTAATTGAAAAATTATTTCACATTCATCAATTCAAAACCCTAATTCAAAACCAAAACCCTCATTTCTGATTTCACATTCAATAGAAAACCATAACCCTCATTTTCTTATTTCAAACATAATATTTAAATTTTGCTAAACAGATGCAACATTCAACAGATTTCACATTCAACAGATGTCACATTGAACAGAAATCTGATTTCACATTCAATACAAATCTGATTTCACATTCAACAGATTTCACAATTATAAATAGATTTAAGATAAATAACCATTCAACATTCACATTCAACAGATTTCTAAACAGATTTCACAAATATAAACCCTAACCCTAACCCTAACCCTAATTTAAAATTTAAGATTTCACATTGAACAGATTATCTATAATTAAAATTCAACAAATTATCTATAATTAAACACATTCAACAAATTCAACAACAAATTATCTATAGCAAAAGATTTCACATTCAACAGATTATCTATAATTAAAATTCAACAAATTATCTATAATTAAAATTCAACACATTCAACATTCACATTCAACAAATTATCTATACTTAAAATTTCACAAATATAAACCGTAACCCTAATTTATTATTTCTGATTTCACAACATTTTATTCACGAATACAAACCCTAACCCTAACCCCACATTCATGAACCCTAACCCTAATTTATTCACAAATATAAACCCTAACCCTAACCTCACATTCATGAACCCTAACCCTAATTTATTCACAAATATAAACCCTAACCCTAACCCCACATTCATGAACCCTAACCCTAATTTATTCACATTTTCACAAACACAAATATATTCACAAATATAAACTCTAATCCTAATTTATTCACAGTAAAGTAGATGATAGAAGCCATACCAACGAGAGAGAGACAGTACTGAATCAGAGGGAGCTCGAGAGAGAGAGAGAGAGAGCAGGGAGCTCCAGAGAGAGAGAGAGCAGGTAGCTCGAGAGAGAGAGAGAGAACAGAGTGAGAGGAGTAAAGAGCGAGAGAGAGAGACAGCAGAGGCAGAGAGGAGAAAGCGTGAATGCAAAACACGGGGCTGGGGGGGTTAAATATAAGTTCTAAAATCGTGGTTGTGAACCACGATTTCACTTAAAGAAAACAAAGTTGCCCTAAAATCGCGGTTACAAATAGCGAGTTCATAATTTTTGATAAACTCGTGGTTATGAACAGCGAGTTCAGAAGAAATCTATTTTTTTATGAACTCGTGGTTTCAAACAACGAGTTCAGCACAAAATTTTTTTGGGATGAAATCGTGCTTGTAAAAAGCGAGTTCAAAGGAAAAATTTTTTTAATTAAACTCGCGTTTCGTAACTGCGAATTCTTAATCAAACTCGCTTTTCGTAACAGCGAGTTTCAAATTTGGCAGGTTTCGCGCGACAGGGGTGGAAAACTGTTGAACTCGCGATTGTGAACCGCGAGTTAGCTCATTTTGGGAAATCTTTCAAAACTAGGCTTAGTTTGGGAATTCCTTTATTATTTTGGCTTATTTAGGGAAATGCCCCCATGAGGAGGCCCTAAAATATTCCAATAGGAAACATAGAAGAAAAAACAGGGCAAACTAAGCTTCAGTAATGGAAAGATGCAAGGAAGAAGCACAGAAGAAGAAGATTTCAGAGAAAATAAAATAGCATAGCATAGCATAGGAGAGAGAATTGGGGGGGGGGGGGGTTAAAAAAAAACTTCATTACAATCATGTATCCCTCTGATACAACCCTAACAAAAAAGCTTTATACTCTCTGATAAGAAATTAACTAATCTTTTAACTACTTTGCTAACTAACTCTATAACTTCAGCTCAAACTAGACTTCACTCAGCCACTTGGATCATGCATATATTTTATATATTAAAAGGTAAATATATAACTATATTCTAAAATTATATTTTTCTACTTAGTTTTAATATATTGAAAGCATTGTTAGGGCTGTAACAATTGACATCCATGGATGTTCTGTACTTCTTAAACACCATAGATGACTTTTTTGATTTAATGCCAATACTGAAATTTTCATCCCAAACATGATGATACAACTCCCGTTTCTTTTGGCAAGTAGGCATTGGTTTAGGTTAAGTGTCAATTTGGTTTGTAATTACTTGGAAGGTTTGAATTCTACGAATTTAGATTACCAATGATTGAATCAAGAGTTCTATTTTGGTTGTAGGTGGTTAATTTATGGTTCGTGTTAAATTTTAGATTATCAATGTACTAGTCATATAATTATTCAAAATTTGATTTGTTTTGATTCATTTACATCATATTGGTAGAAAATTACGTGTTCTAGCCCAATTGACTATGACCTGCGTCAGTTATTAGTGTGATCATGAGTAGTTTTATTTTGTTGATATAATGGAGTTTGAATAAAATGAAAATAAATTAGTAATTGATTCAAATGAAATAAGACGAAGTGAAAATGACTTAAGCCTTACAGAGTAAGATAGATTATTTGCTTATATTTTTTTAAACATTTTTTTGAGCATATATGTTGCGGAATTAAATTATTCGCAACAATCATAAACAATCCAGTGCATCACTTGCCATGCCATATGAAGATGGAATAACTTCTCCTTGGTATTACTCACGTTGTTGGGAAGGCGGATTGTTGTTGTGTACGGCTCAGTGGGGCTTGTCCCGGCCAATTTTGATGATACAAATCGTTTATATTGTAAGATTTATCAAATAAATTATTTATGGAAAAATTTAAGTTAATTGGATATTTAAGACCTAATTATGGGATTTCGAATGTTCAATTAACTTAATTTTTTTTAAGAATAATATATTTGACGAATTTTACAATACAAACAATTTAGATTATTAAAATAAACTCGAGACAAAACTCAGGAATCCCTATTCCTTTCTTTTGGGGGTGAAGGGCAATATTCCTTATCCATATGTGGTTTCAAAGAGATTGTGATCCTCTCTTTGATTTTGCTTTGAAAAATCTGCATTGCGTGAAGAGTTGTGTTTGATACTTGATAAGTTGTTTTGCACTCTGTTTGGCTGCTGAGAAAACAAAAAAAAAGGATATAAATGAGATAAATTGATTTCAATTATAGTCCAGACTTCGAATTTGAGAAAACAGAACAGGTTGTGTGACTTAGTTGAGTTGCGTCATGCATTGGAATTTGCTATGATTTATATTGTATTTTTCTGGGATCATTCAGTTTTGTGGGTTTTGGTTCTTCCCTTTTAGATCTGTTAGAACTATTAATCTGCACAATTTATCTATATTATCTATATAATCATGTAAACCACACACATAAGCTTTGTTATGATTTTTGTGTACTTAAAATACTTCTAATGGCTATGATCCTCAGATCTTAGCTACTTAAAATATTTGTCATAATTAATTTAAATTTTAGTGCTTATTCGCTTAAAACAATCATGACAGTTACTTCAATTTGAAACATTAAGGATTTAAAATGTTTTATAAGAAAAGAAAGGAATATTTATTTGATCAAAGATATTTTAGTTATACAAAAAATTGTGACAAAGCTTCAAAAAGGGAGTTTCTAGTTGCACACAATTCTTTGTGTGAGCTCACACCATTTT